>RJWT010050502.1:0-10842 GCA_004365215.1 Cuniculus paca
CAGCCCATGATGGCTGTTGCAATGCTCATGGGCATGGGGCTCAGTCCGAGCAATTTTCATGGGTCTGCACCCAGTTAGGAGCTGCTGCAGGAAGCCAGCAGCTGTTCTGGTTCCAGGCTTATCAGCCGGGACTCCTAAATGGCTCCTGGCCAATTGTTCTCTCTCGTGGGAGGACTGAATCCTCTGCACTCACCACCAGCCAGTGCAGTCCTCTGCATCTGCTGCTCCCCTCCACTGCTGTGTCTCTTTGCAGAAGCCTCTGGGGTTGCCTGCCACCACTGTCACTGTGACCTTGGGTTCCCAGGTTCCAACAACTCTCATGCAGTGAATCCACCTCTGGGCTAAGGTGCTGCCAGCTACTGCCTTCTTCATTTAAATTTTTCTTTTTACTCTCTCTGTGGGCTTCAATTCACACTTTTTCAATTCTTCCTGGGTCCAGGGGATCCATTTCCTTTCTTCTTGTCTTGCCCAAGATGTTATATTCCATCATCTGGATGGTGACTCTCAGAGAGGCTGTTTACTCTGTTGTTTACTGTTCTGCCATCTTCCTGGAAGTCCCTCCATGTGGACTCTTTAAAGAAATATGCAGAAGGCTTGCCTGGCTGAGTTGGCATTCAGTGACAACCCATGGCATAATGCACACCCTCCCCCATCTAGATTAAGCATATGTCTTGGTTACTTTTCTCTTGTTGTTGGGCCAAAATACACAACACCCAAAATGAAGGAAGGAAAGGTTTATTTAGCTCACTGTTTGTGGAGGTTTCAGTCCATAATCAGCTGGTTCCAAGGCAGGGTGGCATGGCACAGGGGCAACACTTCAAGGTAGCAGACAGCAAAACCAGCCAGAGCAAAAGCGGGGAAGAACAAGCCACTTTTCCTCCCTTCTACCATATGCAGGCCCTCCCCAGGCCCTCTCCCAGGGCAGAAGTAGCACTCACACAATCTCTGTGCCCTCCTTTTGTGTGTGTGTGCGTGTGTGTGTGTGCACCTTCCTCTTGCACAGGATAAGAATATTTACAAAGTAAGAACCCTGGCTCCCTGTTGAGTCTCTTAGTTAAACTTCTAAACTTCTCATTGACACAATATGTCAACCATAACAACATATTCATAAAAATTCCTGTGTATGTTTATAAATTGTGTGAGGGGACACAAAGTTGATTTCCATATACACATTTTGATTGTGTATTGGTCTACAAGAAATTACTCTAGCACTTAGTGACTTAAAACAACACTCATTTATTTTTCTCAAAAGTCTACCCTTTGGTCTTGATTTGGGCAGGACAGCTTGTCTCTGCCACATGGCATCAGCCAGGTTGGCCTGACTGAAACTGGAGGATATGATTCCCAAATGGCTCATTTACATGGCTGGTGGGGTGGTGCTCAGCTTGGGCTGATGGTTTGGCTGGTCTGCTAAGTCCTTGGTTCCTCTCCATATGGGCCTTTTTGCTTGGGCTTCTCATAGCATGTGATTGAGTTTCTAGAGGCGATATTCCAAGAGACTTGGGCAACTGTTGAAAGTTTAGATCTTATGTTTAGAACAGTTTAGATCTTATGATCTAAAGTCCTGATGTCATTTCTTTGTGACTTCCTTTCTTTTGTGTGGCTGTCCTTTTCATAGGTACATCCTAGTGGCTGGTGTATTATTTTGGATAGCACTTGTGTGATAGTAGCTAGGTAATTGTATAACCTTCAACAAGGATGTTAAATGAGAATATTTAACCTGGGCTTCATCAACCTGCCAAAGTAACATAAAATGAGAAAAGAGGCAAATAATCAAACAAAAACTACTGTAAGAATGAGGAATAAATAGGCTGAACTACAAAGGACTCTAAAATAGGACTAGACTATGACAAACAGGTTAGTTTATGGTCAGAGGGGAAAGGTCAATCTGATGGCATTTGGCCTAGACTGAATTTACAAAGATCACACTCCTACTGACCAAATAACACTTGATTTTAGAATACTACATGGAAGTAGTGAGCCATGTTAGAGGTTAAGAAGTATTCCCCTTCATGGGAATATTCTCTAAATAACACTCTCACCAGGTCCTTCCTCAGAATGCAATGGTTTCCTACTCCCCTGCTTCCCTTTCCAAGCTTTCCATACATGGACCTCACAATAACTATCCCACCATACTTCCTACAGTTCCCAACGTTCTTGGCTTATGCCAGTGCCCTTCTCTGCAAGACTTCATCTTGTCGAACTTCATCATGTTCCATGTCTTTACTTGTGCTATTTCCTCAGGCAGAACAGCTCTCTCTCTTTGTTTTCTACTCAAGCAAGTCAGATGCCTTCAAGGTTTATCCTCAGGTTTTCTCCTTCCACAACCCCTGTTCTGGTCAAACCAGCAACTACTGGGCAGTACGTTCTTCGAACTCTGATAGTTCTGCATAAACAAGGTAAAGAAGAAGTTATAATCTCTCTTAATGTTCCATTTCCCCCACTTCGGATGGGTTCCCATTTCCTTCACCACCTCTTTTTGCTGTCAATTTTTCATCTCCTTCTTGTGTTAGTCCTAATCCAAAAACTCTAACAGGAAACATCATTCAAATGCAGGTATTTAATAATACAAGAAGCTTATAGCATCATCTTTTTTTGGGATATTTGCCTTTTAACTAGTGATTGTATCCTTGTTTGATCTAAATCAAATGAACACACACTTGTTGAGTTCCTACTATGTGCAAGGCCATGTGTGAGGTTGTAGAAGTGCCAAAGTAGCATTGGGAGACAAACTCATTACTGAAAGGAAACATGTAGGGCAGCTACAAGCTTATTCCTGAGTCACCATATTGGACTCCTCACAATGCTCAATGCAGACCTTCTAAATTTCTGCTTAGATAAGGGGAGTGTGAGGTCTCAGGGAGGATGCAGCCAAGAAATGTTTAGAGTGGACACAGTCGCAATGTGGGTTGGGGAAATGGTGGAAACTCTAAATCATTATGCTTGCACATGCAATAGGTGACTGAGGAAATTGTAAAGGAAGTACAGGGACGTGGGAGATATTAGATTTATAAATGGCCAGATCTCTCAGGTTATCATGGTGATATACCTCCAAAGTTGGCTGCCAATGTTTGAAAGAAATAGCCATTTTGGTTTTCAGACAAGGATGCTCTGGATTGAGTCATGCTCAGACAGTGTTAGAAGGCATATATTCCTTACAGGTCTTTAAAGGGAAACAGGGCATATTGTGGTAGGTCAGGAAATGAGGAAAGAAAAACAGTGGCATGGGGAATGTAAATAAGGAAAAACAGATCTATAGAAAATGGAAGAGAGTTAAGAAGTGGAGGAGGAGAGAGAGGCATGTGGCTTACATTTAAATGAGACAAGTTTTCTATCTTTTAAAACAAACTCGACCATCTTTTCATGTATACAGGGAGACCACACAATGTTTGCCATAAAATTCAACTGGGATATATTTCTGCAGTTTTCCACTCCCTCCTGTTCTCACCCTCTCAAAGAAACAAAAAGAAAGGCAAATGGGGGTATGTGTGGTTAAATGACTACAGAAGAATACCACTAACTCAACGTAGAACTGAAACTATGACATCTAATTCCAGACCAGGCTTGCTGCCAAGTCCCACAGAAAAGCAAATGCACACCCAATATTTTAGCCACAAGTTAACAGTGAACAGAGTCCATTAGTGCCTTGTAAATCAGTATTCCTTGTGGTATACTACTACTTCATCTGCAGCAGGGAGAGACAGTTACAAGGCTACCGCTACTTATAGCAGTAGCCAACAGCTGGTTTGTTCATTCATTCATTCATTCATTTCACTATTACACTATTTTCTTTGCATTACAATGGCACTCTGCATATTTTTCATATGGCGTTTTATTACATTCAGTTGTGAGTTTTGCCAGTTCTTTCTTATCTTCTTGAAGGCACACAGCTAGACTAAATTTCCCCCACCTTTTTTGCTATTAAGTATAGACATCTTGTTAAGTTCTATCTAAAGGAGTGTGAGTGTCTCCAGGCCTTGCCCATAACATTTTAGACATCAAATCATCTCTGCTCTTTTCTCCTCTTAGCTGGCTAGAGATGAAGCCCAGTGAATTTTTGTAATTTTCTTTTCTTTTTTTTTTTTTAACTAATGTCATTATTTAGTTTTGGTATTAAGGTTATGATGGTCTCATAAAATGAGTTGGGAAAGGTTTCCTCTTTCGCTGCTTGCCAAAAGAGTTTATTTAAGGGACTGGAATTATTTCTTCCATAAATATTTGATAGAATTTACCAGTGAAACCATCTGGGTCTGGAGTTTTGTTTGTGGGAAGGTTTTAAATAGTAAATTCAATTTACTTAATAGCTATAGGGATATTCAATTTTTTAAAACTTTGTGTCAGTATTGGTAAGGTGCTTTTTTCGAGAATTTGTTCCTTTCGTCTAAGTTGTGGAATTTGTTGGCATAAAGTTTGTCATAATGTTTACTTATACACTTTTAATGTTTATAGAATCTGTGGGGACAATCCTTCTTTCATTTGCTATATTGGTTATTTGTGTTCTTTGTGTGTATGTGTGTGTGCGCACATGTGTGTGTGTTCTTTTTTTTTTTTCCGGCACCGGGGATTGAACTCACGACCTTGCACTTGCCGGGCAGGCGCTTAGACCGCTGAGCTAGATCCCCAGCCCTGTTTTTGAGACAGGGTCTCACTATGCCGTTCAGGCTGACCTTGAGCTCACTTTGTAGCCCAGGCTGGTCTCGAACTCACAACGATCCGCCTGTGTCAGCCTCCCGAGTGCTGGGATTACAGGTGTGAGCCACCACGCCCGGCTGTGTGTGTGTTCTTAATATAACTTTGGAAAGTAGATGTTGAAGATGTTGAAGTCATAAGATGGACTGAACCTAGATCTTTGAATTGTCTTTTGGCAGAAAGTTGCCAACTGATCAGAAACACCTGCACTATATTGTTACATGTGTAAGAAATAAGCATCTATTATATGAATTCACTGAGATTTGGAGAGTTGTGGGCTGCATAACAAGTAGTATTGTCTTTCCTATGGCAAACTGTCATTATATTCCCCAGTACCAGAGGCTCTTGGAAGACAGGGGCTGTGATAATATGGCCTTTAGTATTTGTTCCAATGCTTAGTGAAATACTTGGCAAATGTTAGATTCTCAGTAAATGCTTCTTGAATATAAGTGAGTGACTAATTATGTTTTCTATATATTTGGAACCTAGTTTCCTTTGCCTGGAATGAATGACTCAACCAGGTTACTCAACCCCAACCAAGAGGTCCAGAGAACACTCAGTACCCATTTTTTAAAAGAGCACTATATTGTATTATTTTACTTTTTTCTTCCTCTTTTTCCTTTTCCCACTTTTATTCTTACTACTTTCTTTGTCCAAACTTTATTCAGAACCATGCCTGTAGAGTACTGTCAGAAAACTTTTATTAAGGTAAAATGTCTCTTCAATACAGATTCTACTGAAAGGGAATTCAGAATAATACAGACATGGTTGGACTTGTGTGTACCTTTGTTTCCTTTTTTAAATTTTATAATTTAGTTTATTGGTGCAATTTAGACATGCATAATGATCACATTCACCATAAGGAATTTGTGCTTGTATATAATACATCTTAGTTCCTCTTTTTTTTTCCCATTCCCTTTCCCTCTCTTCAACTTCTCCTTATTTACAAAGTATTGTTTCCATTTTATCCTTTTTTCCCCTCATTTTTCTTTTTCCTTCAGTCCCCTCCAATTCCCCTTTTCCTTTGAACAGTTACTATTTATTTCACAGTTATCTATTACACATTTTGGTTCTTATTTACACATTCAGTTTCTCACACCAGAGAGACAATGTGATATTTACACATGTCTGATTTATTTCACTTAACGTTTCAAGGTCCATCCAGTCATTCATTTCACTAGTATCTATTTCATTAGCTATCCATGTCTCAAGTTTATTCTTCTTCATGGCTGAATAGTACTCCATTGTATAAAAGAACAATGTCTGCTTATACATTTATTGGTTGCTGGGCATTTGGGTTGTCTCCAAAATTTAGCTATTACAAACTTTGCTGCCATAAATATGGGTGCTTATATATCACTGTGAGTATGATGCTTTAAATTCTTGAGGAAGATACTGAGAAGGGGAATAGCTGGGTGAAATGGAACCTCTAGTCCTTGTTTTGCTGAGAATTATTAACACCGATTCCACAGTGGTTGAACCAGTCTATACTCCCACCAACAGTTGAGAAGGGTTCCTTTTTCTCCACAACCCCACCAGCATTTGTTACTGGTTGATTTGTTGACAATAGCCATTCTTTCTGGAGTGAGATGGAATCTCACTGTTTTAATTTGCATCTCTCAAATGATCAATGATGTTGAACATTTTTTCACGTATGTATTTGCTGCTTGTACTTCTTCTGAGAAGTGTCTATGCATTTCAGATTTTTGGATTAGGTCTTTAAATTTGAGGGTCTCCTATTTTTAAATTCTTTGTATGTTCTGGATATCAGTCCTTTGTTTGCAGAACAATTGGCTAAGATTTATCCCACTCTGTGGGTTGTCTTTTCACTCTTTTGGTGATTTCTTTTGCTGTGCAAAAGCTTTTTAATAAGATAAGATTCCAGTTATCAATTCTTCATAGTATTTCTTGTGCAGTTGAAGTTTTGTTTATGAAGTCTTTGCTTACACCCATGTCTTCAAGAGTTCTACCTATTCTCTCTTCCAGCTGATTTCATGTTTCTGTTTTTAGTGCGTGGCAATATACATGGGTGTAGTTTTAGTGTTGGACGTGTGGAAAGTCAGTTTCTCCATCACCATTTATTAAAGAGCCTATCTTTCACCCAGTAAACATGTTTAGCTCCTTGTCAAACATAAGATGAGTGAGTGTGCTTGAAGCTGTTTCTGTGTCTTCTAATCTGTCTCATTGATCATCAGATCTGGTTTTCTTTTTTATTATACTTGCTCTGTAGTATAATTTCAAGTCAGGGATTGTGATCCCCTCTGCTTTTCTTTTGTTGCCCAGAATTGTTTTTCTATTCTAGGTCTCTTCTGGTTCTAAATAAATTTTAGGAATATTTTCTGTAGTTCTGTGAAGTATGCTAATGGTATTTTGATTGGGATTGTATTAAATCTGTATAACAATTTTGGGAGTATGGCATTTTTAATATGTTGGTTTTTCCTACTCATGAGCAAGGCATATCTTTCCATTTGCGGATACTCTCTTCAATCTCCTTTTACAGAGTACTATAGTTTTCAATGTAGAGATCTTTTATTTCCTTTGTTAGATTGATTCCTAAGTACTTTATTTTTTTCAATACTATTGTGAAAGGTGTTGTTTCGCTAATTTCTCTCTTAGTGAGTTTATTATTTGTGTACAGGAATGCTATTGATTTTTGAGTGTTGACTTTGTATCCAGCTATGTGGCTGAATTTGATTATTAAATATAGAAGTGTTTTGGTGGAATTTTTGGGTTCTTCTGTGTAGAGTATCATGCCATCTGCAAGTCAAGATAATTTAACTTTTTCCTTTCCTGTCTTTATTCCTTTTATTTTTCCCTTGTCTAATTGCTCTGGTTAATATTTTTAGAACTATATTGAATAGGATCCTTGTCTGTTCCTGATTTTATGGAGAAAGCTTTCAGTTTTTGTCCACTTAGTATGATGTTGGCTGTTGGTTTGTCATAGATGGCTTTTATCAGATTGAGATAAAGACAATCTATTCCAATTTTCTGTAGGTTTTAAAAAAATCATGAATGGGAGGTAGAGCTAAAGATGGCAGAACAGTAAGTAGCAGAGTAAACAGTCTCTCTGAGAGAAACAGTTCAGATGCTGGAATATAACATCATGGAGAGGACAAGAAGGAAGGAAGTGGGTCCCCTGGACCAAGGAAGAATCTAAAATATGCCTCGAAGCCTACAAAGAGAATAAAAAGAATTTAAATGAAGAAGAAGGTGGTGGCTGGCAGCACCTTAGCCTGAAGGCGGATTCACCCTGCCAGAAGACCTGCTGAGCCTGGAGACGCGTGCTCGCAGTTGCGGTCATGGTTGCAGCTGCGGTGGACCCCAGAGGTCTCTGTGGAGAGGCACATGGGTGAAGGAGAGTGGCGGATGCAGAGATCTGTGCTGGCTGCTGGTGGGTGCTTGGAATTCCACCCTGCTGCCTGCCGGGAGACAGTGATAGGCCGGGCTCCATCTTGGAGTCGGGCAGGTTACGCCCGGGACCAAGACTGCTAACCACTTCTGGCATCAGCGCCAGGTTGTGGGTGGACCTGTGGAAGTTGCTTGGACCAAAGCCAGAAAAACTAGTCATTCTGGAGCTCCAGGTTGTGGGCGGACCCACAGAAGCTGATTGGTCCGAGATCCGCTCCCCAGCACGTTTCAGGCAACATCACGTAGGTTCCTAAACAGCTTAGATTCGCAGGGCCTAACCAGGTCTGCTCCCATGCAAACCCCAGGTGGCTTGGTGCCTCGCTCAGTGCAGAAACACAGGCACCCAACATCAGATGTACCTAGCCAGCACTGGCCAGAAAAGACAAACAGTCTAGCTTCAGAGAAGTTGTGGCCAGTGCTGGGGTGCCTGGGACCACACTACTTGGGGTGGAAGAAATCAGGAATATGCCAAGACGAAGAGAGAGAGGGCAATCTCTGGCGTCCAACCCAATCAGCACAATTCCACAGGAGGAAAACATGGAGATCGAGAATTGCACACCTGAAATATCTGAAGTGATGTCAACTGAAGTGAAGAAACAACTTCATGAAGCTATAAGAGAAATTAGAACAGAAATTCTATCCCAGGTAAAAGAAGAAATGAAAACCATAATAAAAGAAATACTAAACATCTCTAAAGAAGACACAGATAAAAAAATAGAGGAGTATAGGAAAATGAGGGAAACCATGAATGAACAGCGTAAGAGAGATTTAGAATGCAAGAAACAGATTCAAAGAGATATTCAGAAAATTAAAAATTCATTCAAAAGCTGGCAAGTTGAATTGAAGGAAACTAAAGAAAGACTTTCAAAGCTTGAAGACAGGTTTGCAGCCTATGATCATGAAAGGAAAGATCTCTTAAAAATAACAAGATCTCAGGAAGCAACAATTCAACAGCTGGTTGACAACTCAAAGATGCATAATTTAAGCATTAAAAATGTGAGTGAAGCCGGGCGTGGTGGCTCACGCCTGTAATCCCAGCACTCGGGAGGCTGACACAGGCAGATCGTTGTGAGTTTGAGACCAGCCTGGGCTACAAAGTGAGCTCAAGGTCAGCCTGAGTGGCATAGTGAGACCCTGTCTCAAAAACAGGGCTGGGGATCTAGCTCAGGGGTCTAAGCGCCTGCCTGGCAAGTGCAAGGTCGTGAGTTCAATCCCAGGTGCTGCAAAAAAAAAAAAAAGTGAGTGAAGAAGCAGGTGTCAAGACAAATGACATCAGGACCTTATTTACAGATATAATTCATGAAAACTTCCCAAGCATAAGAAAAGAATATGACATTCAAATAAGTGAGGCATATAGAACTCCAGCTAGCCATAACCAAAACAAATCTACACCCAGACATATAATAATCAAGGTCCCAGAAATTCAGCTCAAGAACAGAATAGTAAAAGCTGTTAGAGAAAAGAAACAGATCACCTATAAAGGAAAACCCATCAGAATCACAGCAGACTTCTCAACACAAACCATCAAGTCAAGAAGAGGCTGGAGTGAAGTAATGCAAGTCCTGAAAGAAAGCAACTTCCAACCCAGAATGATGTACCCTGCATGATTATCTTTCAAAAATAATGGAGAAACAAGATACTTCCATGACAAAGAACAACTCAAGGAATTCATGACCACCAAACCAACCCTACAAAGATTACTAAAGGACATTTTAGAGAGAGAGAAAAAGGACCACGGTCTCAGGAACAATGTCAGAGGGGGACCATCAAGTGAGGCTGGTCAAATGAATGGAAAGGAAAAACAGGGAGCCAATGGCAGGAAAACAGCATGGCAGAGACAATACACTGCAAGAGGGCCTCAAGGCACTAATAGAAAGAAACAGAGGCATAGTGGATCAGGAGACAGGATCTATCATTATGCTCTATGCAAGAAACACATTTAGCTAGAAAGAAAATTCATAGTCTGAAAGTCAAAGGAGAGAGAACAATGCCCTATGTGACAGGGAGCCAGAAAAAAAAAATAGGGGTAGCCTGCCCATTAATTGTAGAATGGATAAGAAAGACATGGTATTTCATGGGGTGGAAACCTACTCAGCTATAAAGGAAAATAACCTCAAGGCTCTTGTAGGTAAATAGAGGCAACTGGTAATAGTGCTCATGGATGTAATGGTTCAGAGTCACAAGGGTGAATTTTGTGTTGTCTCGATAGCATAACAACCTAAAGGTGTTAGTGGGATACGAAATGCACAATACATATTGGGAAAGTCAAAGGGGAGAAATTATCTAAAAAGGGAAGGAAATGACCACTCTTAATGTATTATCATGATTTGAAATTCAGATTGTATTTATAGTTCTGATTAGTTTCATTTTATTCTGATTTGTTTGATTTTATTATACTTGATGGCATGGACAGCTATTTTAAAGATAACAAAATATATAATTGCAGCCATCGAGGATGTCCAATTATCTTGTTTAGAAACACTGTATGGCTTTCATTGTTTGTTTTGATTGATTTTACTCTATTCTGTATGGTTTGATTGTAATACGTCTGAAGGTGTAGGCAACTATTCTGAAGATAACAAATATTATGGTAGCCAATGCTGTTTTGCTAGTATCTTGAAATTCTGTATTGCTTACATTGTTCTGCTTTGTTTGTTTTGTTTTGTTATGTTTTGTTTTGTTTCTACTGTTTTAGTTTGTTGTATTTTGTTTGATTTTACTTATCCCTGATGGTATGGGCAGGTA
>RJWT010050503.1:0-10838 GCA_004365215.1 Cuniculus paca
CATTTTGGGTTCATGGTTAGCAGGTCTCTACCCCTATGAGATAAGATTATAAAAGTTTAAACCCAGTGCCTCTTTCATTTTGGACCAGAAATAATTTGACAGGTAATGAGGTAGTGGACTGAATATCATCTCCCATACAATCCACCCACATCCTAAACCCAGGAAGCTACAAATTACAACATCGTGGAAAAGATCTTTGATGGTGAAATTTACATAAAGATTTTGAGTTGAGAGAACCCCAGAATATGAGGGTGAGCCCTACATTCAGAGACAGGTGACCCCTCTGAGGCAGAAGCAAAGGATACCCTGGAAAGTGGGGGCACTGGTTGCAGTAATGCAGCCCCAAGCCTGCGAAAACCTGGAGTCCACCAAAGCTGGAAGGGATCCCCTAGAGTTGTGGAGAGAGCTTGGACTGACCAACACTTCAGTTTCAGAATTCTGACTTGCAGAGTTGTGAGAATAAATTTTTTGTTGCTGAAGCCATCAATTTGAAACAATTTGTGCTCCACAGAAAGGACTTTATGAATGGCCCTGCCTAAGACTGACCAGTGCCACAGTCACTTTCCATCGCTGGAATGTGATAGCCATCACTCACAACTTGTTTATTTATTTTGGCTCAGTTTCAGACTATGTTCTGCTGACTCCAAGACAGAAATGGGATGGCAGAGGGCTGTGGTAGAGCAAAAGGCATTCAATCCATGGCAACCAGGAAGCAGAGAAAGGAGGGAAGAGCTGAGGACAAGAATACACCCTTCTAGGTCAGGTATCCAGTGGCCTACCTCCAATCAGGCTCCACTTCCCAGTCGCACACTCAGCTACTACTGAACTCATCAACGGATGAATGAGTATATCACCCCCATGATCCAATCACCTTCCAAATACATGAGACTTTTAGAGGACATTTTAGATCTAAACAACCAGGATGTCCTATCATTCAGAAAGCTTTATCTAACTCTTCTTAGCCACCCCTGGGATTGAAAACTACTCCTACATGGTATCCCATGATGAGTCATTTATGATTTTGCCAGAAACTCTCATACTTCCTCTGCCCATCTAGTGGCCTATGCATGTCCTTTTCTGGTCCTTACAGTAGCTAACAACACAAATCATGCCATATCAATCCCATTTTTGAAACTCCTCAGTTACTCCAAAAATATTTTTAAACTCAGGAGATGATGGAAATTTCTTCCAGTCCAGCAATATGCTCACATATCAGCAGTTCCATGGAATCTCAATTTACTAGTTTGCCTGAGTCATAGTGAAAATTCAGTGCCACAGCCTGATACATTTAGCTGCCTGCTGCATCCATCCCCAGCTTCTACACTGACTGTTAATTCATTTCTGCCCTTTCTCTGGAGATCGTCCTCTGATGACGTAGCCACTTGGCCTATGAGTTGGGAAATCTCCAAGATTTACATTTCAGAGATTCTCCATGGATGGGATCAAAACTAGACTTAACCTGTGACTTTACCCAAAGAGGACTTGTTCAGTAAATCATATGCACTGAAATTCCCATCTCATATATTGTTCTAGAGAACTCTGAACCAATATACAGATTTCTTAATAGAGATATTGAGTTTAAATAGTTATCCCTTGTATCTGCCAGGGATTTGTTCCAGATCCATATCTCCCAGGAGAGGCCAAAGTCTGTAGCTCCTCAAATTCCTTATCTAAAATGGTGTAGAACGCACATATAATTTATACACACCCTTTCCTCTACCATCACCTCTCTAGATTACTTATAATACTTAATATAATGTAAGTGCTATGTTAATAATTGTTATACTGTATTGTTTAGTTACAATCACAAGGAAAAAATCTATACATGTTCAGTACAAACAAAATTTTTCAATATTTTCAGTCTGCAGTTATTTCAATCCGAAGGTACTGTGAAACCCACAGGCACAGAGGGTCAATGGTATGCATTTTTTTAAAAATTGAAATATGTTATGTGATGTGTTATAAGAAAAATGCCAGTATCACAGATTTTACTCTTCTACTACCACATCTGATTGAATGAGCCAGTTTGAATCAAAGTCTGTGCGGTAAGAAGCCATTCTAAAACACAGCTCCTTTATAAAAGTGGTTCTCGAGGCATGTAATGGGAAAATCTGAAAGTGACTCCTTTGAAGTGTCAAATGGAGTCCCTTTTGAAGCTCTGTCCAAGTGATTTTTTTATGTTTTATTTGCTGATATATCATAAGCACCTAGGACCATACTTGGCACTTTATGTGTATTCAATACATTGCTGTCGAATGAATGAAGAGACACGTTATCTGGCTTCAGTCATGCACATGCAGATCTGTGGCAGAAGGGGGCAAAAGCGAGCCGCTTGAGCACCCAAACAAGAACTTGGCAGCCCCAGAGCAATTTCAGGAAATTGTCCCACTCTGGAGTAGGCGATGGATATCGCAAGCCAGGGCAAAACTGGAGACAAGGGAGAATGTGATAAGTCAGGACTAACCCAAGTCAGGAAGGAGGGCCTGAGAATAAGCAGATGCAGTACAGTCTGCCAGACTGGGGGGAAAACCAGGGAGGGAATTAAGGCCACCATAATGGTGTGTCGAGTGCCATAAGGCTTTTTGGAGGTATCACGTGGTATTAAAGAACATCTGAGCTTCCATACGCTACCCATCACATTGAGATGATGCAAAATCTTGCCATTTATTTTTGGTATAATCTGCCTTAAATCTTTGCTTCTCTAGAATTTGGGCATAGCTTCTCAAAGTGGAGTCTGCTTTTTAATTTTTAATTTTTTAATTTTTTGCACTGTTGAGTATCTCAGATTCTCATGCATACTGGGTAAATACTCCACCACCAAAGTACCAGCCTCGCAGAGTCGACTTTAAATAAAGATCATGTGAGGATTCTGCATCATGTGATCTAGTCATTCATTTTCCTTGCTCCCCTTCCCCAAATGCCTGAAAGTTTCTCATTTATGAATTATTCCTCCAGGTTAACAATTGTTCTCCTTCAAGAGTTCTTTTCTACTACAAAAATATATTTTCAGACCATATTTTTTCTGATAAATTAATCATTTGTTTATGCGATGAACTTTGAAATGCTAGGTACCGTCGAACTATTTTAAAGAGAAACAAAGAGTGGTGCTGGCTCTAAGAAGGTCATGGTCTCACATCTCGGCATCCAGGCAGCAGGGGAGAGCCCACTGTGAGTGTAGCAAGGGTAGAGTAGAAGAGGACATTTGTAACATATTCTGTCCATTTCACAGTTTTGTCTATGACCTGTTCCAAACTCAAGCAGGGACAAGGCCGGACATCAAGTGCATTAAAAACTCTTAACTGTGTGCTCTCATTCCGTCAGTTTTAAATGCTGATAAAGGCCTACCGATGAATACACAGAGGAGGTAAATGCTCTCTCCCTGCTTTGATGTCTGAAATACTGTGAAGACGAAAGAGCTATGCTTGCGGGAGCTCTGGCAGAGTAGTAGAGCAAACATAATACAGAATCAATAGGAGGTTTTAAAGCCTCAATCCCTTACTTTCAAGAATCATTATACTTCTACTAATTCACCTTTTTACGTTTACAGTGCAATGAATAATAAAATATTGCTTCACTCTTTTGTAAGGGAAAAATATGTCTCTCTGTCATTTAATATTGATCTGCTATAATCTTTCCCTCTGTTGTTCTCGGAAAAGTGTACAACAGATTGAATCACTATGATAAGCAACTCACTTAAATTAACAATACCTCTTCTCTACCCCAGACAACCTGAAGAAAAAATCATGGGTATTTGTAAAAAAGTTTCCTGATTTTTACAGTAACCTGCAAAGTCCATTAGCACAGTTTCCAAGTTTAAGCATAATATAGGACAATTGTTTTGTCTGGTTTATTTCTATTTTAGGTACTAGAGGTTTCATGTAGTTCCTTTAACAAAAGGACTTTTAAAACAGAATATAATTTTAAATTAATTTTAGGAGGCTATTTAAGTCTTATTATTGCTAGTATACATACATGAAAATGGAGCACTGACAATGCTCTACCACAAATCAATGCAAAAGCCAGAAACAGAGTTCTACCTCAAATGTAGACGTTGTTTCAATTATATTTTCCTTCAAATTCTTCTACTTCATTTTTTTTAACTGAGTGAAATGAAAATGCATATTCTATATATAAATAGTGACCCAAATTTTGAAACTTGGATTCAATCTGGCTTTTGGGACCTGAACTCTCGGATTCACTGTCCTGCAATTTTCATTATAGGACCACATACCGTTACATCAAGTCATCCTTAAATTAAGTCTGGCTTCTCAATATCCATGTTTGTTCTTTGTCGACATAGTTTATGCTATAGCTATGGGGTATGGCCTTGAAAAGTAGCATTCAAATGCTGAATTATTCATTATTTTTCAATCATACTAATTTCTCTCTAACAACAAATATGTTCAAAAAAAGACATTTTGCTCAGAAGTTAGCCTTGTCTTCTAATAATATTTGAATTTTGGAATTCAAAATGAATTTTGGAATAAAATAGGACCAGAGCGACTATTTACTGTCTCAGAAATGAATTTCAACACGTTAAGTGATTGATCCAATGACAATCATCTAGTCCACTAAAGAATTGAAATTAAAATCTTTTCTCAAGATAGCTCATGCCCAACCAGATCTCTTTCCAAATTTATCTCTACTTTCAAAATTGTGTAACTTCAAATGTTCATTAAACTCTTGGTTTTTAAGGAATTCATTCAAGAACTAAAGAGATAGCTTTTCCTTAATTAAGGGCAAGACTGGAAAAAAAAAGCCAATATTCTAATTTGGGATCTTTGTATGTGATAGCTCAAAAATCTTACTATTAATTAATTGTTAGTGTGCCCCAACAAGTGCTGTCAATTGCAAATGTTAATTAATAGCATTTATAATAATCTCCAAAACTTCAAGTACTACTATGTACTTCAAGGACTTTTGAAGTACATAGTAGGTTATTTCCAGAACTTACTTTGTGTACTGTACTGCCTGATTCAGTCTTACAACATTAAATCTACTCAACAGATTTTACTATTAAACTATGAGTGATAAGAGAGTAATTCCCAAGTAATTTTCTCAGTAGACTCAGTTTGGACCCAGTTTGTCTTTTTCAGTACCTATTTTATAAAACCAAGACTTTCTCAGTTCTCTTCAAAACACTAATTAACTAACAATATGTGCATACAATTAAGTCAGTCCTTTAAATGAGTCAGAACTTGGCAATAATAAAATGTAATCAGTCTTTAGTTCCCTTCTAACTAAAAGTGCCCAGGTTGGGTTGGATACAGAAGCTGCAATGGCAGGGGAAGGTTCTGGGTTGCTGACCAGGCTCTTTTCTGTTCCCAAATTTTTTTTTTCTTTTTTTTTGGTACTTGGAATCAACTCATGACCTTGCACTTTGTCAGTCAGGCACTTGTGCCACTGAGCTATATCCCCAGTCCAACCAGGCTCCTTCTATCTTACAGCTCAGTCATTCCCTGCCTTAGTCCCTGTGTGCTGCTGTAACGTACAACACAAGACTAGATAAATTTATAAACACCAGATATTCATTTTCACCACCCTGTAGTGAGGAAAGTGCAAAATTGAGATGCTAGAAGATTTGGTAAGGACTTCCTCTCATTTCCAAGATGATGCCTTCAATGCTGCAGTCTGTGGAGGGGAAAATCACTATTCCTTACGTGACAGAAGGGCAGATGAAAGGAACTTTGGAAAGATATTAATCTATTTGTGAGGGCATCCTGGCTTTGGAATTCTTACGTAGATTTCTGAACCTTGAGCCAGAAAAAGAAATCAAGAAAATCATATCATCACATTGAAGTTATTTCTAGGTGCTGGTAGCACACCTCTTTTTTTCTAAATTCTGTGGCTAAAAAGTCAGTAACAAAGCCCCACCTAGCTGTAGGAACTGTTGAAGGAAACTGAATTCAATATCGCTGCCCTCTAACCTTCCAGTAATGCACCCAACATTTCCAAGCTTTCTTTTTTTCATAAGCAATGTCCCAATTTTTAACCACTGCTAAGATACTCAACATAGAAAATCAGGAAGTATTATTCTTACTCAACAATCTTCCTCATTCAAGTAATCCTTAATTTCTAACTATTGTTTCTCATAAATACATCTTGAATTTCTATTCCTGTTTCCTATTTTTCCAGCTAGCATGTCAGTTGAGACTTCCAGTATCACTGTATGGACCATTGCAACAACTTCCTAATTGTTTTCCTTCGTTTCTACTCTTTTCTTTCCTTAGCCCATCCCTCACGCTGCTCCCAGAATACTCTTTACTAATGTAACTTGATCCCCAACTAATACAGTAGGCTCTAATTTTAGGTAAACCTTAACTAGTTAAAATAATTTATTCATTCCAGTCCGTCTTTATTGATGCCAGTATTTAGAATTACTAGACTATGACATAAAATCTGTTCCCTCTCATGTGACTTTGCTATTGAACATCATATTCTCAACTCTGCCTAACTCCCACTCCTAGGTTTCTACATTCAAATCTAGTTTTTCTATTTTCAAGTAGCTACTCAAATTTTCAGAAGTCTTTCATGCCCTGATGACTTCATTCATGATGTTTTCCAGCTGTTTAAATGGCAAATATTCCCTTATCTATGTAGAAGCCTTTGGAATTCAGCATAACCTTTCATATTCCTTGAGGATATCTGTGACCCTCTATCCTTTTCCTACCTCCAGTACAGTTCTTGCTTCCAACTGTTTTCTTCACCATTTCCCTTTGCCTTAAGATGCTTTAGGCTACAAATGACCAAAACTCCTAACCATTTGGTTTAAAATGGTATAAAAAATTATTCCACATAACAAGAATTATCTAGTGAAGTTGTTCCTGAGTTTATTTGGCAGCAAACCTCTATTTTATCCTTACTTAATTTTTTTTCTGTTTTTCACCTGTGTGTTGACCTGTTCTTAGTCTGTTGCATATCACTGGGACAAGGAGACTGCCACAGTTGAGCCCACATCCTGTGGTGTGTGCAGCACTGCTCAGCAGAGAATAAGGACAGAACCCTTCTTCAGCAGGAAAAAAATGTTTCCACGCAGTCCATACAGAGTTAACTTCCACTGATAGTCAGAATTGGGTCACATGTCATAATGAACCAATCACCTGATCAAATGGCAACCAGGGGAATCGGGAAGCATTATTGACTATTGGTTTAGCATACCCAGAATATATCCTCTACCTGCTCATCTTCCATGAAGATTTTGAAATATGACTAAAATCAGACTGTTTTTGCAGATATAAAAAGAAAATAGATTTAGTACAGACAACCCCCACGTTCCTCTTTTGAAGTATGAGGATGGGTCTTATCCATCCATGCTGAATGCAGATCACTGTACATAATGTGTACGACAGGTCCTCAGTAAATATCTGTTAAATGTATAAAGAAACCAATTACATTACATGTACTCTCCTGCAGGTTAACTTACACTGACTACCGTACTTAAAAACAACATGTGATAGGAACAACTTCTGTTATTTTAGATGTGTTGGCCGTTGATATTTTGAATTCTTTTTTCAAACTAAGACTCATTAGCTCTCTAGAATAATAGAATAGTAGGCATTTGAGTTAAATGACTTGTAGAATTACCTGATACTCTAAAATAAAAATTCTTCAAGAGGTCTCAAGTGTTATACTGGTCAGGTTCAGTGTGAGTTGCTTTTTTCTGACTGAACCATGCTATTTCTTAAAACCCTGATGGAAAATAAAGCTGCATCTCATGATTTAGCAAAAAGTGTTTCAAAACCAGGCCTTGCCAAGTAATCATTTACTATCTTTTGAAATACAATTTTACGTATTGAGACTCTGAGCACTGGGGAATTACTGAACAGTTTCTAATTTTGCTTTTGTTTTTGTTTTTCTTTGTCTCCTCTATTCTCGAGTTTTGTTTTGGTTTGTTTTGTTTTTTCTGAGCGTGAAAATTCAATTCTTTTGTTAAGGAGTAAGTCCTTTATTTTCAGGCTTTATTTTACCTTTTACCTTTGCTCACCTAAAGATCAGTACTTGAAAATATTAAATGGAGTTATTTTACTATTTTTCTAATTTAATTTTGTATCTCACGTGTAGATAATTATGTAGTTACAAGAGAAAGCTGCTTTCTCGTTCTTTGTCTGCATGTTGTTTTTATTGCACTAAAACCTAGAGTTGGGTTTTTAAATCAAATATTTGCCATGTTCATTAATTTAGAATCTGTGTGTATTTTGGTGCTTGGGATTAATTTCTCACCAACAGAGAATGAACAGCTTGTACATCTTAGACAGTGACCTGCCTTCGGAGTGAACGGTTTCTAACCACCCTTGACAAAATATCAAAAATTGCTGTATGTTGCTTGATCGTAGTCCTATTAAACTGGAATTCTAATGTGAATTTCATTTTCCTTACTAAATTAGGCACTGGGCATGGTTGCTAAAGTGTGGTAAATGTCATTGATTTACCAAAATAGTGGAGCTTCTATTGTTTTCCTCCAAGTAAAATTTACCATTATTTTTAAAGAGGCTGCTGCTCACTAAACTGTTGCTATAAGTTAACTGATGACTTTCAAAGCTCTTACAAGACAACACAGTTACTGGAAGTGTTAAGGCAGCTGCACAAACAGAGTTATGAACTTTAGGGAACAGAGGCAAGAAAGCGCCCAGGCAGAGCACTGAGGAAAGAAAACATTCTATGATGTTAGTCATCGACTCTTTCATTCAGCTATTTGTTCTTCAAGTTTCTACTGAAGCTCAAATATAATGGAAGATATAACAATTACCGAAACAGGTGGAGCAATGTGGTAATAAGAGAACAGGATTTGGAGGAGAACATATTAAAGTAGAAATTCCAACTCAGGCTTCTACTACCTGTGTGGCCTTAGAACAATTACTTAGCCTTTCAGTTAATCGATTTCATTATCTGTTAAAGAAATATAATTTACATAACAAAGTTATTATTAAAATTACATATATAACTGTTACATTTCTTTAGTATGCCTAATGACTTATTTTGGTCATTTAGAAAGGATAAGAAGTGTTACCAAAATTCCAGTTCCCACAGATACATGACAAGTTAAAAATTAAGGATCTTGGATTTCTGACGTTTGACTCATTCCTGCCACTGCTTTCATTTTGCTTATCTGAATTGTGAATTCATAATTAAAATTCAATCACAAAATTTGAAATGGGTAAAAAACAAATTATGGTATAAATAAACTTCTTTACTGACCCATTTAGAAAAGCATTTTGAATCATTCTAAATGTCAGAACAAGTTGGGAATATGTGTGATTTAGTGTCAGAGAGATTTACCAGACAGAGAAATGTAGCACCATTCACAGATTGCTTGTTGATACATGTTTTTACATTTCAACATCCAACATCCATCTAACTCACATCACTCATCTGCCTGTGAGCACAATACAGAAGAAGAAACTATGAGTAAAAAATTTCATCAACTCCTTGATTCTTTTAAAGAGTTATGATTGTGAATTGTAAATGCGAACTTGTAAGTAGTTGGCAATTTAAAAGGCCGGGAACTTGAAGAACTCCTTAAGTCAGCAAGAAAATGATCACTCAAATGTTGCTACACCTACCACTCATAGAAATCACTGTAGCAAAGACTGTCTGACAGAGGATAGAAATCACTAAAATGTTTCCTAAAGTGGGAAAGAAAATACTTTTTGGATTTTATATTATAAGCTTCCTTGTGAGCCTTTAATGATGAATTCAAATATTTGTGTAAAACGAATATAAAATATTTTTATATACCTTAATTCTGAGCATGTGACTACAGTGAGATAATTTGTTCTTGAGGTATAGAGGCAACATTTATCCAGGCTTCACTTTCACTGTCACCATTATCATTTCAGTCCAACTTGACAACTGATTAATGACAGATGGAGACTGAGTGTTACTCTGCTGTCTTACCATTACCCAGAACTCCTAGCAATGACCAAAGAACTTCCATAAATAGTCATTTGTTAATTTTGTCCATACTTTGACATATGCATAATTGGTGCTTCCACTTCTGGGTGACGTTGTGCTTAGCATTTCTGGTATTTTATGTTGAAGTAACTGGTTATCTCAGCTAGGACACATCAAGCTCTTCTGTTCCTGGAAAATTTAGTTACATTTCTTAACTGTCTATGTTCTCACCTGCAGAAGAATAACATTATCTCCCAAAAGTTCCTAGCATTGCACCTGATGTCTATATTTCTCTATAAATGTAGAGTCCATCAAAAGATATATACACACTCTTCAGGAAAAGAAAAATTTACATAAATATTTTAATACTGAATTTATTAAGACACCATGAGATTAATACAAGCTACCTTTTGGCTCTGCAAGAATTGCTTAAAGTGGTGACCATCAGCTTCCAGACATTTATTAGAATGGTGAACTGCATCTTGGGTAACCTTGGTCACCGAAATTGTTTCACATACATTTTCAATTTCTTTCTAAGGGCCTCAAGGAAGTGGCTTTTCTGTGATATATGACATCCTCTAGTGTCTCCTGTATGAGGGTAACACTATTTGTTGAAAAAGCATCATATTATTTTTCTTTTCCTAAAATATGTATACATTTGGCAGAGTTTGTATACTGAATAAATCACTAGCTGAAAAATTGAGGTATTTTGAGAATGAAATGACATAAAATTAGGCAGCGTGTCCTATAAAGCTCAAAGTATTAACAAATAACATTTCTTCATTTTCACTTTTTTCATTTTGTTTTTGTTTTTTAATGTGATAATATTTCATTTGTTAGAAGATTGTCCGGGAATATTTTCATTAACTTTCCCAGGAAAAAGTATTTTATCAAATAAGGGGGTATGTATCTATAACACCATGATCTAATTCATGTACCTTCCATGG
>RJWT010050504.1:0-10847 GCA_004365215.1 Cuniculus paca
TTCTTTTTTTTTTTTTTGCGGCACCGGGGATTGAACTGACGACCTTGTGCTTACCGGGCAGGTGGTTAGACCGCTGAGCTAGATCCCCAGCCCTGGTGTTTTTGAGACAGGGTCTCACTATGCCGTTCAGGCTGGCGCTGAGCTCACTTTGTAGCCCAGGCTGGTCTCGAACTCACAACGATCCGCCTGTCTTAGCCTCCCGAGTGCTGGGATTACAGGCGTGAGCCACCACGCCCGGCTTGTACATTCTTTTTCTATTCTTCTACAAGCTGAAATGGCAAAAATCAGAGTGGGCAAGAACACTTCCGATCCTTGGAGTTCCAAATGTGACCAATAATAATAGACAGAGACTGTTTGAAGTAGACTTTCTTTTGTAATTGGATTTAAAAACCATTTAAGTTGTTGAATCCATCTACATATTATTCAAGATAGATACTAACTAGAAAAGCAGAGAAGTGGCATAAGAATAAGGGAGTTGGGCGCAGGAAGAAGAAACATAGGGTCTTATACCAAATTTAGTCTTGAACAAACTAAGTACTGTAGAAAAATAAATCAAGATGAGAGATTGGATTTGGAAATTAAGGAGATCCAAACTAAATCATGCTTGTAAATTCGTAGTCCAGAGACTTTTTAAAACTACATTTCTAGAAGGTTTAGAGAAATACTTTGGAATGTGGCCTGTTCAGTTTTACTTAAGAAAAAGAAATGGGGTGAACTTCAAAAGAAAGTATTCCAGAGTTAACAAGAAATATGCCAGTAGACTTGGAAAAAGATCCAGTCCCTATGGTCTAGAAAATTATCTATTGCTTTAAAAGAATGAGTTATGTGACATTAAAAAATACAAAGAATGATAAAATGCTAGCATGTGAGTTTCTTATTCAAGAGGTTAAAAAAGAGTGGTGGAAAAGCATATTATCATAGACAGTAAGATATGGAAAATATCAGAAGTTCAGGTATCTATAAATTTGGGATGGCAGTAAAAGTCAAAAATGATGAATGTTGAGTTTCATCATTTTAAAGATCAGATTGATTATATGAAGGAGAGTAGAAGTGCTGATGATGATTTGATAATGGTGAAACCATGCATTAACTGCATCAAAGAAGTTAACTCAGAAAGCAAGGAGAATAAAAAAGTGATGTTTGGAAGAGACACAAGATTTAGGACAGATGATGTGTGGACAGAAACAAAAGAAAGAGACAAAGCAGCAATAGCTAATGAAGCAAATGTACTGAAAACTTATCAAGGGCATAAGCCTATCTACTGTTCACTGAAAACTAAATTTTAGTTTCAGAATGTGAACTTTTAGTAACAAACACTTATTCCAATACAAGACTTCTATTTTCTAGTACTGCCAAAGAAAAATTATAAAGATATACTACTTATATAGATATGATATTGATCTTTGATTGCTTTGTCTTAAGACAGAAATAAAAGGGATACTTGCAATGATAAAATAGTTTTTAAATAAATGTTTCTAAAACTTTGTCATTAATATAAATATAGTTACTTCTTTTGTTCTGAATTATATCATTCCCAGAGTGAGAATGAAAGAGTATTCAGAAAGGTTAAATATATTATGTCATTCTACATTACAGTCATTAAAGCTGTTCATGCAATCAAAAGTGACCAGGGAGTCTAATAAGATCAAATAGAAGCTCATAATCTAACTGAAGTGGAAATAGTTAAACGCTAAAGAGATGGATGTCTGCTGGAGAATGAGTAGTCAAAGTTAAGGACAAGAATGTGCTAAAAGTCAAGAATTAATTTGCGTAGTCATAGTGACAATCATAATTTTAAGAAGTGTATAAAAAGTAGAAATCATACACTGAAATTATTTTATACTGTTTAAGATATAAATGACCCAATATCAGAAAAAAGGATATTAGTAACAGGGTCTTATAAAATACTGTGTAATTTGATGCTGACTTTCACCTTGAAATGGTATCTGTGAAAGGTCATCTTCCATCTATTTTTATGACTTCATCCAGTCTAAAAAATAAGTACATAATGAGCTTAGTTCCTAAGCTTTTGCACATGACATTACTGGACATAATAAATAGATTATTGTTAAGCATTTTGCACAACCCAAAGGTCTCATGTAACCAAGAACAGGAGAAAAATCCATGAATAGAAAGTTTGTCAATATTATTTGACAAATATTCAACTTTACTGTTTGTATTAGACATAATGAAAAAGAATAGCAAAGCTAGTAACCAGAAACAAACACTTTTGGAAGGCTGTAAAATATATGCATGTATCACTTAGTAGTGTATTAAAATATTTTTAATTGTTTAGATATTTAAAGAGTGGTTGCTTGCATTGTAAGTCATACCCATTAACTCATTAATAGAATTGAATCAGACTACTGTTTGCTCCTGATCAAAACAAACTATTTTGTTCCTTTGGATATGATTTGTAGGATATTGGGAATGGCTTTGATTTTTGGAATATCACAAAATTATAATGGATTTTGACATGTGAGTAGGACATAAGTAATCCAAATATATGAATAATTATCTTCTGGAAATTACTCATAAATTAATATTTTCCTTTTACAACTTTTTATTCTCTAGAAAGTATTGACTAGGTTAAAGCTTTTTTATTTACTTTTGTTGTCTCAAAAAACCACTTATTTTGTTTTGTTCACCCATGTCTCCTACTTTACCTTTTTGTTTGTTCAGTACTTTTAACTTGTACTTGCTTTTGGCACACTTGCATAAACTTTCAGCATTTAGCAAGTAGATTTTTGTCCCCTAAGGAAGAAAATGTCACATAATGGCAAAAGAGAATGAGGACATATACATTGAAAGAAAGAAAAACTACATTTCTATTAAAAAGACAAAACAAAAAGCATAACTATGTAAAATATAAATAGTTTATGTTATTCTTTTATGTGAATGAGTTTTCATATGTGGAATGTTTTTTTCATATGTGGAATTTTATCTAACTGGAAATACTCTCTTTTATGAAATGATCACATGAACACTTATGTAACCTTAAGCACCTTGCAAAATTAAATGCTAAAAATCTAGATTACATAAGTCATATCCATTAACAAAAACATCTACATTTTTTAAACACACATAACACCTCAAAAAAGCCATTTACGTAAATAGTGCTAAAATGTTTGTAAAGATACTCTACCTGTTCAGGATTTTATTTATTTGAATAAACAAGTTTGGTTTATGTGAACAGTGAACTATTATGAATAAATTAATACGTATACACTTTATATGGTTCACAACCCAAACTTAAAGTTGATTTTCTCACTAAGTATAACCATTTCAAAGTAACATTAAATAGTATAATCATGTGACACAAGATTGGTTTTCCATTCTTGATCAACAGATTGGTACCCATAGTTAACATTTACATACAATCTTAAAATTTTAAAGAGTTTACTTTTACTGAAACTACCCAGTGATTATCTTTTATGTCAGTGTAATAATTAGTGTGAGTCATTCAAAATGGCCATTCTCTGAGTTCTTTAGTCACTGATGCTTCTGAACAAATCATTTGTAATATATTCCAGTAATGCCGAGAGTAAAGTCCGTAACACCTCTGTCACAGTTATCCTCACATTTAGTGAACAGTGTCACTCAGATAAAACGTTATTGATCCCAAGCAGGGGTAAGCAGAAATCAAAGCACCTCCCGTCTTAGTGGGGTATCATGAAATAAATTCCTTTCACTCATCATGAAGTAATAAGACTACGAAAGAAAGATTTGATGAGAAAGCAAAAAAAAATATTAAAAGCATAGAGTCTGATAAATGTGTACAGATCTAGTGCAGAAAATTGTTGCTGAAATTCAGGGTTGTCATAGGGGAAAGGAGATGAGAGGCATTCATAAACAGGCTTCCTTTTCTTGTCAGGATTTCTTGGCTGTGCACCTGCCATTTTGCTTGGGTACAGAAAAATAACTGGAGCATCACCAACTATTTTTCATAGAGACATTCACAAAATATTCTCATAATGCAAAACCTGGTTTTGGAATATTTTAATTTGGATGATTTTACAAATATATTTAGTTATTAAAAACACATTACAATTAAACATTAATATATTTTTAAATGTTTTACTCTGTGATAATATTAAGTAATGATAAGTGAAGAAATGTATTCTTGCAAATGAATCAAACTTATTAGTCATCTAGGAATAGCACCTTTATAATTCTATTTGTTTGTGGGGTTATTAATTCTACTTTGAATCCTTCTACATAACCTTAAAAACTACTAAATTCAAGCCTGTTTTTTTCATGTACCTAAGCCAGTGATGAGCGAGTGCCCATACTGTAACTCAAAGCCTAATTATTTATTCCAAAGTTCTAACCCTGAAAACACACCTGAAAACTGAGACTTTAGTTCACAAAACACAACTCATATATTACCATCGTTTGTCTTAAAAGAAAAACAGACAACATGCATGCCATGGGCTCCTTATCAGTGACCTAGGGAATGCTAAGTTTATCATATAATGTTTATTAATAGAAAAATCGCTAATGAAAATTAAAGGAATTATTGAATATTTTCTTCTGCTAAGGCACTAAGAACAGAGGCTGCATATATATAGAAAAAGTTCTGATGTTTCTCTGAATTATAAATCTCCTATAGAAGTAAAAATAAAACAATATTTACAGGTTATCTTGCCATTTTTTATTACTGTAAGAATTTGACTTTTGTCATTTCTTTTAAATTAAAAGGTATTAAAATGCATTTCTATAGTAAGAGAGGAAATTATATTTGATTTGCATTCATGTCAAATGCACACTTTCCTATTCTCATGATCGAGACCATTAAAAGGACCAAAATAAAATTAAAAGTGGAGGAGAATAGCTGTTGGGGGCCAGTTACTTTTCTTTAAATGGAACTGAAACTGCTTAGATGTGCCCAGAAGAGTAGGAAAGCATAACTCCCAGAGCATCCCGGTTAATGTACCAGAAGGAAAAATTGACGGCTAGGCCTAATCGGGACAGTATGGATAGCACAATAGTCTTGAAAATGTGTATTGTAATTGTCTTTATGCTTTATTATTATACATACTTATAGGTATGACAATGTGCTGTGTTGCAGAACTATTAATTCTACTGTCACCACAATGAGATTGACCTTCTTTTACAAATATATTTATTCATCATTAATTAGCATGTAATTAATAACGAGAGGCACACTGACAATTTTTTATTCAAATGAAACATTCGCTAGCAATGTTCAAAGCAAAAAATTTGTAATATACTGTATAATGATTCTTAAAAATCAAAATAAAGAAAAAAACTTGCATTTATATAAAAAGAATTGGAGAAATATTGAACTATATGAAACGCAATAGATACTTTCCTCACCCATATTAGCTGCTACTGTCACTGAAGCAGTATCTTTGCAAAGACGTTAAGTGGTAATGAATATCATACATTCTATTTTATATGATTGAACTAATTAAATACTTCATATTATGTTTGAAAAAACATGGATTTAGCACTAAAAAAACTAATGATGTGACACATCCTCTTCATCAGCAATTTTTTAACATAATATTCAGAAACTATATTGCTGTATAGATGGTTTGGGTTTTTTTTTTTAAACTGCTTAAAAGTGAAGTTGAAGAATGCATATTAATTGAGGCCTTTGAAGTAATTAAATTGGTTAAAATTATGCAATTCTGGTACAGTTCTATTGCTCTTATAAAGATTTTTCAAGTATATAAAATGAAAAGTTAATAAAAAAGAACAAAAGTAAACAAAACCCTAGTAAAATCATGAAAACATGATAGCTCTTTGTCTGTAATATTACCTTGAACATAATAGAAGTAAGCAGTAATAGTAAAAATACCCTTACCATGGCCAGTTAGTGATGATTGTACAAGAAAACTTTCCCTGAGATTTTCTGCTAATTCCATATGAAATATACCACTTAGGAATAAAAAGAATTATGTTACACTGCTTGAGTAGAATAGACAATATCAGAAATAATTTGAAAAAGAAAACTCTTAATAACATTTACAAAATAAAATGTAAAACAAAATATTTAATACTAATTTACATATTTATGAAAGAAGTTATATTCAACACACTAACTTCTAGAAAAGTGAAATTAATAGAAAAGGTATAATGAGTTAACTGTTGAGATTCACATTAATTCTTTTTCTTGTAAGATTTGAGTATTTATGCAAGCTGTTTGTTTAATAATTATTCTATTTAAAATAGCATTACTACTCTTCAAGAAAGACACAAAAATTGAAACATCTAAAAACTTAAAGTAAGCTCTTATTTTTTACACAGCTATTCAAAGTTTAACAGCAAAAAGTTCTATAAAAACTTTCATTTTATTAAGATTTAGTTTCTTTTAGTGTTATGTGTAGTATTCACAATGTTTCCACTATACTGTACTTTGTAATCTGTTTGGTCTTTTTTCTCATCCTTGACTAACTTTTTTACATGATATGCTATAATCCTTAATTTCAAACCTAAAATATAAAGGCCAGTCGTACTTACAAGCATCATTTTGGCTATATGTCATATTTTGATATAATTGATATTTATTTTCATTTCTAGTTTTATCTATCTCAATATTTAAATATTTAGTATTTATATATTCTTTACTCTGAAAAGAAAGGGAAATTGGTGGAATGTTAATACAGATTTAAAAAGATCAAAAATTAAAATGTGAGGTGTACCTTATAATTAAATTGTTTCAAAATGAATATGCCACTAAAATGTATGTTTATATACCTCTTTAACCCATTATTTTAAATTGTTTAATGGTGCAGCAAGTCATTTTCAGTGACTTTTGAGCATGAAAAGGAAGAGACTCCAGCTTTACTCCCACCTGGTATTAGCTGGGTGTCTCCTTTGGTCTGTGTAAATACATGCACACAGCTATACATCATTTTCTATAGTCAGTTTCCTTGGAAAGCCCTCATCTAGGTTACTCCTGCTGGGTATGGCTGACCGGCACAGAGAGGTGGAGCCGGACCTCAGGAATGTTCTGGGCTCTCTCTGATTCCGAAATCCTGAACGTAGTAATAGGAGGAATAATTACTCCAAAGAAAAAAATTTTGACTGTTTTGCTTTTCACCTTAATTTATAAATTAACATTCCAAAGGAAACTGGCTTATCTATCCCAAGGACTCCAACATTTTATGCCCAAGAACTTTGATATCACACCCCTTTCTTAGCTGTATTATTTTGAAACTTCGGCCACAGGAACTAAAGTTAGTAAAATGTTTTGAGACAAAAGAGATTTTATGTATAGTTAGTTCATTTATTCTAGCTTAGTGTCACTAAAATGTAAACAGTTTTTTTTTAACAAATTCCAAGGATCAGAAAGTACATTTTACCACAGATTATTAAAAATGGATGTTACAAACTTCAGTTTTGACTTTTCACCAGTGTACTTGGGCTCCTGAGATTTTACATAAATTTTTATTAGTAAACTCCTTAGTTTCCAAAACTGGTTGCATACACTGTAATTGATAACTATAATAATATATCGTGGGGGAAAACATAAAACAAATGAAGATTTCATTCTTTCAAATTATAGCCATTAAAAATAGGTTGAACAAAGGAACACACATGAAGACTTAACAAACAATAGTCAAAGAATTTTACATTCATATTTTGCAGTTGAGGTAAATTAATTTTTGAAAATTAGCTTGATCATTAATTATAGATTAAGTACTTAATTTGGGGGCTTGGAAATGGTGCCAATGGATGCTGAAATAAAACAAAATAATTCATTTGTATTTTTTAGTTTTCCGCTTTATATAAAAGCTGCCATATTTCTGTTATAATTACAATATTTCTTTTGACAGGGAAAAGGCGCTCAGAGTTTCATTTTGGAGATGCTATTTGTGCAGAACAGTGACTTCAAAGGCTGCCATATTCTTTCATCTAAACTGTTGGAAATGCACTAGAATCAATCATTCTCCTAGAATGATGAAAGTATCAGGAATATAGGTGCTTTACGACATGAGTTTGACTTGTAGTCTGACTTTTATCTTATTAAATCTTTGCTCGTTTTGTACTACTGGCTCTCTTTAATATTTTAGACACAGAATTTGAGCATCAAGTCAAAGTTTTCAAATAAGTGCATCTATTCAGCCCCTTTGCATATGTATTTTGAAAGTATTTTGATTTCCAAACTTTTTACTTGAATACTACTTTAGGGGAAAAATGAGTTTCATTTTTCCTTTCAAGTGCAGTGAATTGTGTGTTCTGGATTTACAATTCAGTTTCTCATTTTCTTGATATAAAGGCGCTTTTGTTATTGACACAGTGGTTTCCACATAGTCACTCTATATAGCCCTGCCTTTTCAGAATCTCCATAAACCTCTTCAGCATGGTTTTGGGTGAAAGAATGAAATAAAATCTTCTTTCTACATCAGCTATCCAGGGAGAGTTTGATGATCTCAATACATGTACTAATGAGAAAGACAGATAATTAATGTGAGAGGTAAGAGAATTTGCACAAGGAGATTCTACCCCTTGCATTTCACCATGGCCTTCAGTCTTCACACTTACATGATTGGCATTTCTGGCCCACAGCTTCCATAGGGAGTTCATCACAGTTCTGTCCTCCTAAGTCATTTTCTAAGAGAAATTATGAGAATAAACTAGTTAAGAATTCTATAGATGCTAGAACAATAAAGATTATGGTGCTCTCGTATACAAGATATGCCTGTCACATAAATCCACCCACCACAATGTGAAGATCCAGAACCAAGTGAAATTGAGAAGGGTGAACTCTGTAGATGAACCTTCAAAGGCCACCTGCTAACAAAGCTTCTGCCAATTTACTAATGATTGTAACAGACTTTCAGATAAAGTTAAGTTTTCACAAAGAAAAGCCTTATAATGGAACATTCGTATCAATAAAATTATGGAAATTACATGAATATTATATTTAATGAGAACCTTTTATTAGCTTGAACAGTATTAACACTTCATATGGATTTAATGATACACATAAGAAAAACTTAGAGGTTTTGAGATAGCTCTATTTACTCTCTTTCTTTTCTGTTATTACTTAGTCATGCTTTTCCATTATCAACAAATAGCTTCCTATCCAGGGCAAGGTCATATTTTCTTCATTTTATAATTAACAAAGATATAGAGATCCTGAAATTTTTTCTTTTAAAAAAATTTTCTACACAAACCAGCATCTTTTATTTAATCATTAAACTCACAGGCAATCCAATTATAATCAGAAAGTTTCTTATATCCTTAAATATAGAAACAACCTAAACAAGTAGAATTTAAGAAATTCCTATTCCTAATAAAATGCAATTAGCTTAATATGTTGCCTTGACCCTAATAATAGTATGCCTAATAATTATAATATCCACTTTAAATTCAGTTGCATCTAGCTTTTGATAAATATTAACATTTACCAATTACTAGGAATTTTTACTAACATTTTGGGTATGTTTGGAAAAATAATTTAACCCATGTAATAAATTAGAGAGTGAATTTTTGCTACTAAATCTTGATGGTATTTCACCTCCTAAGAACTCAGGTGCACAACTAATAAACATTTTTATCATCAAATATATCCATTAAGAGATTCATGAAATAATAGAACAACTTGCTTTTTTCTACATTACTTTTAGATTGATACATTATCTAAGTTATATATTTAATTGTTAATTCTGATTCTGTATCTGAATTCTCTTTCTTTGATTATTCTAACATAATTTGAAGAGGCCAAAAGTCTACATTTCCTCCTCTCTTTGTGCAGACTACGTCCATGAGAACAGATTAAATAGAATTCAGTCCACTGAAAACTATTGGTCTACAATTTTATTATTTATTATTATTATTTCCTTACTAGTTAATGTAGTTTTCAAATGCATATTATTCAGAGAAATATTATACCTGTGTCACATTTCAAAGAATGATACTAGATTCGACATAAAGTCAAATGAGATATTTTTATCGTTATCTTCTCAAAGCACACAATCATATGCGTTATTTCAAAACCTCAAGTTACTTATTTTACTGTTAACATTACACTTATTATTTAAACAACTGTGAGACATTTAAAGAGTATAAAGAGTATAAAAAGCATAAATTAATCATACAAATATAAAAAATATTTGTATAGAGCAAAGATGGAAAAGTATAATAAATATAGTTCAACTGATAATTGGATGTTTGGAAGGACCCACACATTAGTGATAAAAAAGTCATCAGGCAATTTTGATTTTGTGTGAGTGATAGTTTTGTAACAATTCTTTTCTTGGCTATCGCTTAGAGTGAAGTTTACCTTGTGCTTCTAAAGAGTGTACCATAGCATCTTGTCAGTAAAATGGTCTTCTTACTGTGCTGTTGGCTACAAGATAAGATGGATTTTCACTTTGATATAACATTGGAGCTGTGCCTTTTCAGACTTAGGCATTTTTAAAACATTAACAGGAAATCATTACTTGCTAACTCTTTACTGCTCTTGTGCCATTAGGTACCAGTCAGTAGTGAGTTTTCCATTGTTTTTTTTTTTTAATTTTTGTTTCTATCAAAGTTTCACAAATCATTAGAATTATTCAAATTCTTTTTGAGGAATGTTTATCCAGCTTAATACCAGCATCAGTGTATAATTACAGGGCAATGTGAATCAACTGAATACTTAAAGGAGTTTGCTTAACTAGGAGTTTTAAAAAATAAATACAACAAAATTATTGATTGAAAATAACTCTTATTGACTATTTCTGGTGACTATAATTATGGTATCTTAGGTTGTAGCACTGGACAAAGCAAGCAAAATAATCCTATTTCCTCTAGCGATACAGGATAAAAATACATTTTTTAGATGCATTATTTGTCAGATAGTGATGAATACTATGAAAAAAATAATA
>RJWT010050505.1:0-10846 GCA_004365215.1 Cuniculus paca
AAGGGGAGTAATTCTTAGGATTCCATCTCAAAGAAATGGCAATGGTAGGGAGGACAGGGAAAACTCTGATGCTCAGGGTTTGGGCTGTTATGGAGAGGAACAGCTGTGGTTTCTTAGAATCTACCCTTTCCCTGCCCCTCCCACCCCATTCCCATGCTTCAGAAGCCCGAGTGTTAGGGTTAGGGATAACAAACAGGCACAGGAAGGGAGGTGGGTTGCCTCTTCCTGCATTGCCACAGGTTCAGGGGAGACCCTCACTCCTCTCTGCTGCCCTTCTGCATCACTTCCATCCCAGATTCCCAGCCTGGTGGGCAGTTGGGGCTTTCCTAGGCAGATCAACCATAGCCCTAGGGTGCTGCGGTTCTCAATTCGGGTCACCCCACCAAACTATTTCTTGTTGAACACTATATCTGGGTTCTTCGCTGGTCACTTCAATCAAGTGTACTAATTTTATAGATGAAATTCTCAGAAGAGTTCATGAGGACACGCTTATACAGAGAGGAAGGAAGAATTAAATTTCTTAGGAGTTGGGACTGAAATTAGATTGACACATATCTGCTGTCAGTTTTTCTTGGCACCTCCACATCCCTATATCAATTATTTCAAATGATATATTTTGTAATTATGAAAAAGTTAGCTGAAAATATTTTTATTGCATAAAGCATGGGAGGAGCAAGTGAAGGGTATCATTAAGTTTCTAATCTGTGGGTTAAAACTAAAAATATTGGGTATTGGTGGTTTGTGTTCCCCATTTATTTGTATAATGTCCTTTGCTTGTGTGGACATGAGTCTAATGGAAGCAAGTACTTCATCATTAATCCTTCATATTGAGCAACAAGAAGAGAAGACAAATATGTTTTGGCTCAGAAAACTCAAACATTGTGTTCATCCAGACCTCTCCTATGGCATTCATTGGTGTTATTAAGGAGCAGAATATTCTAAATCTATCACAATCATTCTATTGGCAAAAATACAGTATTAATAAAATGAGAGAATTCTTTTGAGATACTGCTTATGGACTCTGGATAAACTTCCTTATATTGGGGAGAAAAAATAATCATGACTTAAATCTGTGAGTGAATTCCTTCTCATAGTGACTTCAGATTAAAAAAAAAAAAGCAAGACTGACCTGTGTAAATTCCACAGGGATACAGGGCAGACTGGCACGTCACTTTTCTTTCTCCTTTGTGGAAATGCAGAGATTCATTAGATGGTTATTCTGGTAGTATAGCTGGAAATTGCTTTCTTAGTCTTACAAGGTTAAGTAGTTCAACAGTTTAATAGTTCAATATTTAAACAGTTTTCCCATCTGAGGTTTAAGTTTTGATCATTTGGAATATTTTCCACAAAAAGGAAAAGTAGAGAACTGGTGGAATGTGGAGCCCCCCACCTTTCTTTCTTTTTTCTTTTTTTTCTTCAATGTGGTTTATTTTTGCTTCGCATTTTCTGGTTTCTAGTAAGCCTCCAATTTTATATGTGCATGACTGTGATACTTAGGGGTCTGCACTGGGAACAGCAATTAGCAAATTTATAAATCAAGGTCTGTTTACACTTCTTTGGGGGAAGTATAATCATTAGTTAATTTAAGTGAGACCGTTGCTGTAAGTGTCCAGGTGAAAAATGAGACTTGGTAGGGAGAACCCGCTGAGAAATGAGAAGAGGTGAGGAATTTAAGCAACTGGTGAGGACTAATCAACCTTTATTCAGAGCCATTAATGGCTTCACTTCGAGGCAGAATATTTCACTGACCACAAGTGGTGATGGACTTTGATACCAGAAATTCAAACAGGTCTTGTGATCACTATTTTCTTGTCTGTACTTTAAAAAAGCTAGCCAGTATCTAGTTTTGTCTTTATAGAGAAGTGCATTAAAAGTGCATTACATAAATGTAAGTGCTTATACATGTTTCCCATGGTTGCGGGTGTGGGAAATGCGTACATTTATGCATGTGAAAATACCAGAGTGCTATATTCAATCTGAAAACAGTAGTTCTGAGTGGGATATCATTAAGATCCAGAAACTGGCACGTGTGCGTATGCGTGTGTGTCCCTGTGTGCGTGTGCGCACATGTAGCCAGTTTAGCAAACTGGGGGTACACAAAATTTGGGAGCCCAAATGTTTTGTCCCTTTTATGTAGCACTTGACAATCTTAGAGAATTCCAGATTTGAAACTTCTTGATAGTGTTTTCATGTAACCCTTAGATTAACTGGTGATTTTGACCAAAGTCTAAAACACAGAAAATAAGGCTGCACAGATAGAGTTTTTAAAGAACAAGCACAATGGAAAATTTTGAACTAAATTAGACATTTAATTTTGTGAATAATGCCATCTTTATTTTGGATAGACAGAGTGCTGCCTTTAATTCTGAATGTAATTTTATGTTTCCCCATGTGGAAAGTACACGGAATAACTAAATGAAATCTGGATAATAATCATGTCTATAGAAATAACGAAAGAAACTTCGAGATGTAGGGAAATTAATGACCTAAGAAACACATATGTAGATTTTTCTTCCAGTTTTTTTTTTTAATTACTGAGGCTTAACTGAACTGTTTGCAGGAAGCTGCCGTACCTTTTATAGGCGTAAAAAACAAAACCAAACCAAAAAACTCACTACATATCACAGTAAAGTTCCCTTTGAAAGGGATCGTTAGAGGTCGTTATTGTATGCTGTACCTAGCTGGAGCGTTGGAGTTTTGACTCTTACTTTTCAACTATGTGAATCGGTTAATTCCATCTCAGACAAAGTTCCCGTCCCACATATCAGAACTCGTGGTTAAAACTTCAGATACCTCAGAAAACAGTTAAACCCCTTGTCTTCCCCGCTCCACCATTCACTCCTCCCTTCCTCAACACACATTGAACGCGTCCACTCCCTCCACCCCTAATTTTCTTTTTCAGAAGACTTTCACCGCGGAAGGAGCCGAGATTGCATCCCTTCCTGTGAGCCTTTGCCTGGGAGAACGGGGCATTTTTGGTGACTTTCACAAGTCACAATTAGGCCGTGGAAGCCTCTGCCGTCGCTCAGCCCCTCACCCAGCCTCCGCGGGGCGGTGGGGTGGGGATGGCTGGGTCCGGGGCGGCCGCCTGCGGTCGGGGTGCAGCCGGCCGCTTTGCTGTTGGGGTGTGCGCCGGCGCTGCGGTCCTGGCCGGCGTGTCTGCGGGGCCGCGCGCGCTGCGGTTGCCGTGGAGCCTTTGAAACCTGGGAGCCCGGAATCCTGAGGGACCTTCAGTGCCCTTCTTAGTTCTAATTACATCCTGGGGCAATGTGGGGATTCTGGGGTAACCAGGAAATCCATGGTAAAAATCATTCCCCCCAGAACAATCAGACCCCCCAAAACCAACAAATCAGAAAAACAAACCCAAGGATCTTACACCTCGCGCCCTGAGGGGAGTTTGAGTTTTGCTTTCATCAGGCTGAGCAAATTTCCGAGGAATCAAACTGACTTCAAACATTGGCAATTAGAAACCAAGAATCCCTGGGCCTGCACAACTTTTAATCCCTAACTATTTCCAAATGGGTAAATCTAGGGTCAGTGTGAATTGTAGCCAGTCTGTTACAAAGGAAAGTCATGCTATCCTCTATTCGGGACTTCGGGGGACCCCGTTTGCCTGAGGAGGTCCGAAGGCCCATAATGGTGTGGATGCTTCAGTCAGGAACTGGCATTTCCCAAGGGGAGCGAGGGACAGCAAACACTTGTCTTTCACATTGTTCCTGGGGATTGCAAAAAACAAAACAAAACAAAACAAAACAAAACGCAGGAAATAATAATTCTCCCAACAAAGAAACCACACTACTTAACCAAGCTTCAGTAAGAAGCTTGCCTGAAAGGCCTCCCTCTGGTGATCAGCTTTGACCGCAGAGGGAAGTCCTGCCCAGGAACCCTGCTGGCTCCAAAACTTCAGCCTCTACAGGTTACAGGGCCTAGAATGGGATGCCTGGGCTTAAGTGACTTGGGTGGGTTTCAGCTTCCATTCTTACTAGTGAAAAACAAATACTGATTTTTTTTCAGTGGGGAGAGGCAAGTGATTGTACCAATAAGTGATTGTGAACAGTTTTCTCACTTTAGAAATTTAATAAATTTTTTTTCTATTTTGACAAAAAAGTCCAAAATGGCTATATGCAATTTGAAAAAGAGTTTAGGTACAAAATTAAAAGTATAAAGAAGCCTAGAGAAGAATGCTGAATAGAAAAACCTTTTGGAAACCTTGGTTGCTTATATCTTTATCTGTGGTCTCCATTCTACTACAAAGGCTTTCAACACAGACCCTCGTATTTCATTTTGCGTCTACGTGTTATGGTGAGAAGAGGGCTGGATTACCTTAAAGTAGGAGACCTAGAGTCTAGTGCTAGTTTTACCATTCATTTTGGAATCAGGGCTATAGAGGTGGACGTATTAATGTTGAAAACCAGCCTTTTAAAGTTGTTTCATAGCTGCTGATGAGGCCTCAGTTCCTGGTGTGTTTGATGAGAGAGTTGGGCTCAAATGAGACCTGAGGCCCCTCTTGCTATGAGGTCTTGTAATCCTGGTCAGTTTTCTTTTTTGAAGTAATAGCATTTTCTAATGTACCCTGGCCATCACTTGAACATCCTTTACTTTGTTGGAATGAGGAATTTCACTGCAGTTGTGGAAAGTAACAGTAATAGCGACACAAAGCAAAAAACATTTTTTTTTAGCTAAAATTAAGAGCTTTCATAAAACTCTTGAAAAAGATTTATATTAATATCACATGTTCAGAAGTCCTGGATTAGTGATTTCTAGTCCTTTGTATTTGATGTAACCTATTGTTGCCTGTGTAAATGATGCTAAAAAGGTTTTAAAACATTGATGAATTGAAAGCAAATGTGAATTTTCATGCTTTGAACGTTTTCTATGCAATTCCTAGAAATAACTGGAAAAACTATAGATTTGAAAAAATGAGGGTTGAAAAAAGCAACTTTATCACTGGTGAATTAATCTGCCTCCCTAAAAAAATCAGTTGCTCCCCCATTACTATTCGACCCTGATGGAAAGCACTAGTAACTATTTTTCATGTCTAGTCTGCTAAGCCGAGATCTTGATCTGGCAGAAAAGTGAGAATGCTAAAAGGATGACTTAGTAACAGGCAAAACGCTTGTCAACAAGCTAGGTCAGAAGACAGCTTAGCATTCAAGACCTCTATTCATAGCAGCTGAACTTGAGGCAGGGTCAGATGCAAAACTGGGCTCAGTGTACACATAGGTAGATTTCACTTGTTTTCGTTTTGTGAGACTTTATTTCCTTACAGAGTTTTGCAGCTGGATTCAAGCTCCACTGACTGCTTCCCAGCCTCATTTGATGTCCCTATTTTGTGCAGTCCCTGTTCAGATTTCTACAATCATGTAGTATGTGAATGTAGTAGTTGTCCTTTCACTTCTACTCTATAAACTGCTGCCGGGCAGGGATCTTGTCTTTACTGCTTTTGTTTCTTCAGAATTTACCACAGGGGCTGGCCCATAGAAAGCATTTAGCAAATAATAACAACATAATGATAATGGTAGTAAAATATGAACAGAAATAACAGAAAGCAGCATTCACTCTATGTCATCCACTGTGCTAAACGTATATGTATACACATATATGTACACACATATACATGCGTTCCAATTAATATATAGCAGTTGTATATATCAAAGCACTATAATAAGATACTCTTATTAACATTTCTATTTGGTGCTGCAAATGCATCAGTTACACAGTGTAGTGGCCCAACACTTAGATTCTTGGTGTTAAAATGCTTGTGTCTAAGCCCTAATTCTAACACTTGATAGTTGAGTGACTCTGGGCAAGTTAGTTACTCTTCTTTAAACCTAGTTTCTGCATCTATAAATTGGAATAATGTGTTCATCAAGAGGTTAATATGAAGATAAATAGGATAATAAATATAGGAAGAAAGGATTTAGAACACTGCTTATTGTTTATAGCAACTGAATTGATGGTGGTTATATACCTTAGTAACCAGCTTGAGTAAAAAAATTATCACAAATTTTAATCTATAAGCAGCCATTACCCCTTCTGCCATTCTTCTGCTTTGATTGGGATGTTTAGGAACATAGAGTGAGATCCTCAATCTATTTGCAGTCTATGGTTTGAAACTACAGAATCCGAGTGTGTGTGGCTGATAAAGGAAAATACAACTGAGACCTGTTGTTATTATTCAAAGTTCCACTGAGGGAAAAAGCCAGAACTTGAGTGAGCAGCTGCATGCAGGGGTGGTGGTGGAAGTGTAATCTGAGGTGGAGCTATGGGGCTGGCACTAGCAAGAGGGTGAGGTGGGTAGAAGGTTGTTCTCCAGAGACTCAGCTTTATTAGTTTCCCCAGAACTTGGCTCTGAGGGTACAGAGAGGCCTTCCTGAATGTGGAGAAGTACAACCATGCAAGAATGTGTCTCTGTGGTTAGTTACTGATTATTTCTACCTGGAATACAGAAATCTTAAAATGTCAGGCTTTCCCTAATAGGAAATAGACAGATTTACTCTTTGTAAATCCGCATTCTGATGAACCTCCAGGATTTTGGACAAACATGCCAGTTACACCAATTAGTTGAGGTTGCAGTAAAAATTAGTGAATGTTGACTGAGTTGAGTTGAGAGAGATAAATAGCTGTGTGTGTGTGTGTGTGTGTGTGTGTGTGTGTGTGTGTGTGGAGGGCAAGCACAAAAGGTCTAAACTAAAGAAAATCCTACAACTAGACTGAATATGATGGGAGAAGATACTAGTTAGAACTCAAGTCTGACTGGCTGGTTAGTTGCCCAGTTAGTTATTTTCCTTTCAGAAAACAGAAGCCTGGATTTGATCATTTACCATTTAAAAAATAGAACTGTACTCTAGACTTTGTTTATATTGTTTCCTGGCAGCAGAGGAAGAAAGTCAGTTCCTTGGGACAGAAGAATAGAGAAGAGGTTTCTTTCTGTCTCCTTCAAGCAGCCTCAGTCCCTTCAGCATAAGCCATCAGGTCCTCACCTTCTAGGGAAGGGAGTTGCTCTTTCTGGCTATGATTCAGACCTCAGTCTTCAAGATAGACTGTTCCACACTTTATCTCAGAAACAGATGGAGTTTTACAATCATCCTCTTAACTGAAGGTGTTCACACATCTAACCAACAGTAACTTTCAAGGCTTGCGGGTATACTCTACCAGAACTGTGCTGATGGCTTCATTCACATCCTCTCATTACATCTGTCCTATAGTCCTTGGAGGGCAGTAATCGTTTCCTCATTTTACAGATCAGCAAATTGAGGTTCAATAAATTTGATAACTCACCTACAGCCACACAAACTTCAGTCCACTTTAAGTGATCCAGTCAGAACTCAAAGCACTGTGTGACTCCAAAGTCCATATCCTTAACCACTAGGCTAGATGGGCTCTCTGTTCTAAACTCTCCACTGATTTTTAAGTGCTCTATAGAGACTATTTAGTGCCTAGGCATTGATACTGTCTCTGCTATCCCCAAAGCAGGAGTCGTTAAATAATAAATGAGAAAGCTTATTTATAGTTTGTGAGTCTCTTTTTTGCCTGTTATTATTAGTCCTTCTAGTCCTAAAGTGACTTCTCCATGTCTCCTAGGCGTGGACATCATGCAACAGCAGTATAAAGTTGAGTTTCTAAGCCGTAGTCTTTGGGCTGGAACTTCCTAATGTGACCTGCTTTTCTTTGAGTTTAATGCACAGAAGTCTCAGTGTCTGAAGTATAGCGGCCACATAGTGAATTTTATCTAAAACCTCCCCATTTTAAATCCCCTCATACAATGAAATTCAGGGGAAACTTTAACTGTTTTACCCATTCCTTTCTCCATTCACAACGAGATGGATGGAATCTCATTGGTAATTGATTCAAAATGGAACAGCTTAGAAACGTATCAGTTGCAGTGACTGGCAATTCGTGCATTTCTAAGTACTGCTGATTTTTTCAAACTCGGCAATCACAGCTGAAATCCTTTTGCCATGGATTGAATTTACAAAGGAAGAGATTCTGATTTCCACAGTGGCTTCTTTTTAATGCCCAAGGATTAGGAAACTGCCTTGAGTACCCACGGCAAACCCACCAGCTCTTACAGTCACAGCTTTCACTTTAACCTCTGAGTAACTGCTCCGATTCAGTTCTTTTGTAACAGCTCTATTTAGAGCAGTCTTGTTTGGTATGAGATAAGTTATTTGTAGGGATTTTTTATCTCGATAAACATTAGGGTCTGTGCTTCATTTCTGCTGTTCCATTGTAAGTGGATGAGATGTGAGCAGTGAATTCTAGAGAACTGAAACTTAACAGCAGGTTTCAGCATTCTTTTCTTTCTTTTTTCTTTTCTAGTCCACCTGTTCACTGTCTTTCTGTCACTTCTCCTCCCACTCCAAGTAACCTTCCACTCTTAGGAAGTCTGATGTCGCCAAGAGGGATTTGGAGGAAATCTGCTTTCCCTAACCTCTCAATTTTCCTTTTGTGAATTTTTACAGTTAATGAGTTGCTTTGCTGCTTAATTGTATAACTGTTAAATTTCTGTCTGTTTTGCCCAATGACAGAGAAGTGGATATTAGAAGCTAAAGAGAGAAAGATTTAAAGTCCATCTCTGTTTTAAACCTGTTTTCTCCTATTCCCAGCTCCACTCTGTGTAGACAACTGATTGACGGGATTTGATATGCTATTGCAGCAACACAAGCATGTGAAACTTTGGGCTCATTTCCTTTTCTAGGTACCTAAACCCTTGAAATATAGACTGTGGCAGAGGATAAGATAAATGCTGCAATCTTGGGTGATCTTGGTTCTCATCCATGAGATCTGTCCAATTAGAAATGTACTTTCTGCAAGATATGCAACTATCTAGACTTTGGAGATTTCATTTTTTCTCTCCAGCATTTAGAGTGCTAGTTGCATGACCACTATCAATCCTGGGAACTTTAGATTGAATGTGGTGCAACTGTGCATTACACAGATTAGGCTGTGACATCATGTAGATTCAAGGTATCTGTGTGATATTCTGACTGAGTGGTAGGTACTACAGAAAGTTCCCTACAGACACAGGCCAATTTGACTGAGATAGGGCAAGCAAACAGTAAACCAAACCTCAGTCTGTGTGTGTGCATGTGTATGTAGATGACTGGGGGCTGAGGAGAGGTGTTACAGAGAGCTGGGTGTAACCATTCTCTTGCCTGCGTGGGTGAATTGGTTCCGGATGTTAACATTTTTTCCTTGGGGCTTGACTACATTCTTCTTCTTCTTTTTTTTTCCTTTTTCTTTTTTTTGACTGTCTGTTTTCTTGCCCAAATCGTTAGGCCTGCACAGCTGTGTGGCTTAGTGCTAGTGAGTATTGAGAGTGAAAAGATCTGCTCTGTTACAGGAGTGGCTTCTGGGTATATGTATATGTATAGACTTCAGAAGGAGTTTCACCCGGCATTCTTTTTTTTTTTATTTTAAAGAGAACGAAACAAAACAAAACAAAACAGAATTAAACACAACAAAGCATATCAGAACAGAACACTGCAAGCAATACAGGTCTTCAAAACATAAAGACAGTAAATCAACAATGGCTACCATAGTGTCTCTTGTTTTCTTCGAAATGGTGGTTCATACATTCACACTCACCCAGCATTCTTTTGGTGAATTTTGAAGGTTTTGTTCATCTTTTTGTCAGCTCAGTATTATCCCTGTAGTACATTTGATGGTGTCTGTCAGGAGATGAGTGTGAAATGTTTTAGAAAGCACACAGTCCTTCACATTCTAGAAACAGAAGCTGGCTGGTGTGGGAAAACAAGATAATAGGTGGAAGGCATGGAGGCAACACTGCATGGTAGACAAGTGTGGGCTTTATGGTCAGGAAGACCTAGCTGCATATCTAGTTCTCTGGCTGTATAACCTTTGACAAGTGACTTAACCACTCTATGCTACAGCTGTGTACTTGTAAAATGAGGTTAGTTGTGAGATAAATAGAATGTGCTTGGCACAGTGCCTGGTACATAGAAAGTACTCAGTATTACCATTTGTGTACCTTGTTCCTAATTATACTTTTGGTAAAGTGAGAAAATTCATACTCTTCTCTTATGACAAACTGACTAGAAAGTATTGGCACATCTCTCAAACTAACCCTCTTGCCTTATCTGCCCTGCTTTCCTATTCTTAGCCCATCCTTCTTCATATGCTGTTTCTCTCTCTCTATGCAGTTGTTTCTGCTGCTGCTTTGTTGAAGCACTTTTCCTCTAAAGGCCATTCTAAAGAAAGTTTATTCTACTTTAACAACCCACCTTAAACACCCAATATGACAGGAATATTCCAAGATGGAGAAGGACAAGTTGATATAAGTTAATTGACATGGTGTCCAAACTCAAACATGTGAAGGATTCAGAAAACTATATGTACTGGTGCAAGAACTCCAGCTTAGTTGTTACTGGAGAAAGGTCTCAACTTTTATCTTCACTTGGTTCCTACTATACACAGCTTGTCTTTAAGGGGTCCTTTCTATCTCAAAGTGATGCCAGAGTGCTTCTGTGACTTTGTGATCACGAGGGAGTCCCTGCTAGATAATCTACAACTATCATAGATATAGCCAAGATCATACAAAGCATAGGTCTCCTTTTGGCCACTGCCATCAGAAAGCTGCCTTTAAAGGGAGGTCATCAACAAGTAATCTGATGAGATCATTTTTGAGCAAGGTTCCTATCCTGCCTTTGTGTCTGTAGAATATCTGTGAGCCTCATACTACTAACTGACCTGTTAGCAAGAAACATACCTGTTTTGTTCTTCTTTCTTTCCTTCTTTCCCTTTTCTTTTCTTTTCTTTTCTTTTCTTTTCTTTTCTTTTCTTTTCTTTTCTTTTCTTTCCTTTCCTTTCCTTTCCTTTCCTT
>RJWT010050506.1:0-10819 GCA_004365215.1 Cuniculus paca
AAGTGAGATTTGATCGGTATTGAAAGACACATCGGAGTTTTAAAAGTAGATATTGGTCAGATTGATTTTAGACAAGAGGAAATACCTATTGGCTCTTTTTTTTTTTTTTTTTTTTGATACCAGGGATGTAACTCACAACCTCACACTTGCCAGGCAGATGCTTACACTGCTGAGCTAAATCCCTGGCCCTGGCTCTTCTATTATAAATACATTTTTAAAAATATCATTCACTCATTTAACACGTGATGTTAGTATTTTGACCACAGCACTGAAAGTTTCCATAGATAAGATAAGCTTATGGATAGAGAAGTAGAGAAGTAGAGATATAGAGGTTGTAGTTCTGAAGATTTGATGGTTGTTAAATGCCTTAAAAAGAGAAAAGCCATTTGGTCCAGTAGGTTTCCATAGAATCCTTTCCTTTACCTGCGCTCTGGGATGTATGCTATTCCTTTCGGACCTGTTTCAGTTGTGTTGCTCTTCTTTCAGTCTCTTAAATTACTCCTTTTACTACTGGTCTTATCTTTTGTGAACCAATCTCCATTTTCTGTAGTTCTTTCCACTTCTGATTTTACCCTTAAATTCTGTCCTCCTTGCCTTTTTTTTTTCCTTAGCATTTCAGCTTTGCCCTACAACAGTTTTCCTTTTATTGTGATCCGGTTGTTTTTCCTTAGTACTTTATAGGAATTGATACTTTCAAAGTTGCCAAGACCTGTTAATTAATGGCCAAGTTAATCCACTGATTATTTTCCTTTCTCTGTCATGTTCACTTTTGTTTTCCTTTCTCTCTTATCCCAAGGAATTCATATTATGCCAGAGTATATCCCAGATCCCTGAGGATAAAAAGAAAATATGCCCCCAAGTAGTTAACTGAGCTCTCAAGTACTCGATTACTGTCTAGTTCATGCTAGCTATGTGTATGTAGAGGCCCTATGGGAAATTCTTGAGCCGTATTGCTAAAAGCAACAGAGATCCTGTTTTCCGGGCCTATTTAGTTTTCCTGGCCTACCTCACCCTACTAGTGTCGGAAAGAAAGGCAACCCCCATTCCTGTCCTCTCAGCATTTCTTTCCCTCAGATATTACATCTCTTCACAGAATTTTTGCTGTCACTGTATCATTTAAAATCTATCAAGTAACTACTTAATATAAATCATTGTGTCAGGTCCCTTAGACAACATGGTCTAAGATACCATCTCTGCCATTCAAAGAGTTACAAACTATTTAATAAAACAGTGATGAACCTAAAATAATACATAAAGTGCAGTCGACTGTAATGCATTAAGAGCAGTCTCTGGAGTGGAACTGCCTGGATCTAAATCATAAGTCTGCCACTTACTAGCTATGTGTTACCATGGGCAAACTGCTTAGACTTTTTGTGCTTCATTTTCCCCATCTTTACGATAGGAATAATGACACTACCTATCTCATCAGTATAAAAATCAAGAGAGTTAATGCGTAACGTGCTTAGGATGGTTCTGGAACATGCTAAATACCATGTATAACACCGGAAAATTAGCCTCCGGCACTGACTGATCATTTTGAACCTCTATCTTCTGGGCATTTCTTTTTTTAGAAGCCTTACTATCATTTAAGCTTAATACTCTTAAAAGTAAACTCTTTTTATCTTTCCCCTTCTCCCCATCCTCTTCCTCAGGTTTTCTTATTTTCCTCATTGGTGCTTCCAACCCCTCTCCTTCAAGTTTTAAACTTTTGCTGCATCATTTTGGAAGTGTTGCTTTCCTGTTCTCTGCTTTTTTCTTACCAGTGCTGTCAACTTTATTGCCAAACTGTTGAAATACTCTTCCATCTGGAGCTTTGCCTGCAGTTCTTACAAGCTTTGAGAAGAAAACACTGACTTCAGAGTTTGAACACTGTCCATTACTCCCTCAGTTTTTGGACCAACAATTTAGCATCCTATGGGTCTTGATTTCTTTAAATGTAAAACGGAACACTGATCTTATGAAATACTGTTAAAATAGCAAAGGCTTACATGTGTTTGACAATTCTTGTTTCTCATTCAGGCTAAATTCTGGTTCTTTTTCAGACTTCCAGTACCTGTCCCACTGCAAGTTAATCTTCTGCATAATAACAGTCTTGAAAAAGTACATGTTTATGACTTTCCCTTTCTCAGACTCCTTAATCTGACATTGTTGACCTTCCATAAAATAACCCTTATCTACTTAAACTTTGATAGGAATCAAGCCATAGTAAGTAATTTGCTAATTGTCTTCTAAACATGCTGTATCTATTCCTGTTAAATCTTTTTCCCCCGTGCCATTTCTATAGGAATTGCCACCCTCCCTAGCTTAGCTTAATAAGCGTTACCTTTTTTATGATGACTCTCTTACCTACTGTGGTGATTTCTGCATTCTTTGAACATGAATCATTATTTCTTGATTTTTGTAGTGATCTCTTTTTGTGTATTTTTTTTCTCTGCAGGTAGACCATAATGGAGATAAGCATTTTTTAAAGGCATAGAGTACATAATAGATGATAAATAAAATTTTCCTGTTTTTCTTACTGTTCTGCAAACCATTTACAAAATACTTTCTTGCTGTAGTTTAGATCTGATATGGCCCCCAAAAGTCTCATTTGTTCGGAAGGTGGTTGAAACATCGGGATACTTTATTCATCAGTGGACTCATCTGCTTATGAGTTCAGTAGCTGAAAATGCTGTTAGGAGGTGGGACCTGGTTGGAGGTAGGTACTAGGGCCTTGACATGGAAAAATATACTTGTCTCCCTCCCTTCTCTCTCTCTGCTTCCTAGCTGACATGGGTTGAACACCTTTCCTCCGCCATGCACTTCTACTGTGCTGTTTCTGTCCACAGACCTAAACAGTGAACCAAAGTAAACCTTTCCTCCTTTAAGTTGAAGATGTTGGGTATTTTGTTCTAATGATGGAAATAACTAGACACTACTGTATGCCAGTGGTAGGCTCTGAAAATATAGAAACAAATGGGCCGATTGTTGTTCCTTAGGAGACTGGTCTTCTCGGGGATGGAGGAGCATAGATATTGCATAGATATTTTAATGTAATGTAAACCCTGTGTTACATGTTTTCAAGGAATGTCACGAATATACTGAGGGAAATGGAATCTTTCCTATCTGAGGGGTACAGGGAAAGCTTCTAGACTCAAACATATGACCTCAGTTTTTTGTCGTTGTTGAACTGTTTTTGAGACATGGTCTTGATAGATTGCCCAAGCTGGTCTTCTCCTAGGTACAGGTGGTTTTCATGCTTCATTCTCCACGGTGCTGAAAAACTAGGCCAGACATCACTTTTAAAGGATAAGTAAGACTGGGCATGTGAAAAAAAGGAAGTGTATTGCAGGAAGAGCAAGAGTAATGCCTCAAGGCTGTGTGTTTGAGGAACTCTAAAGTTTGGTATTAGGAAGGATGGAGAAATTGATTGAGGTAAACATTATGATCAGAGGAGGGTGGCTGTTGTTTATGTTATACAATGTAAACTAGAGATTCTAACTACTCCCCATGTCACCCTGCCTTTCTTTTGAGAATCCAAGGTTTTCTTGTCAACAAATCTGGTCATTAGTCTTAAAGGAGCAATTCATATTTGAATGTCTGGTGTTTGCGCATTCCTGTTACATTAGGCAGACACAAGAGAAAGATACACAGTTTTAGATTTCCTTCCCCTGCATTTATATATAACTTCATCTTTAGTAAAGTTATTTATTTAGAGTATTATTAAATTATATGGGAGATGATGAAAGTTTAGTGAAATTAATTTTTTTATTGGCACATTTTAGATACACGCTGATAACATTCATCCTAGGGAGTTTGTACGTGTACATAATATGTTTTGCTTTTTTTTCCTCATTCTCCTTCCCTCCCTTCAACCCCTCTTCCCCTCCTTTCTTACAAAAGCTTTGTTTCCATTTGTTCCCTTCTATTTTTATTTTTTTCCTCCCATCTTTCTTTTCCCTCTCCCTTGTTCCCCTTCTCATTTGAACATTTTGTTTCCACTTCCCAATATCTGTTGTACATTTTGGCGCTTATTTACACCTTCAGTTTCTGAGGCCAGAGAAAGGATACAGTATTTATTTATTTTGGTACCAGGAATTGAACTCATGACCTCACACTTGGCCCGGCAGGTGCTGTGCTGCTGAACTATATCCAGGCCAGTGATGCAGTATTTAAATGTGTATCTGATTTATTTCACCTAAGAGTATGGTCTCAAGGTGCATCCATTTAGTTAGAAATGTCTCAAACTTATCCTTCTTTGTGGCAGAGTAGTACTCCATTGTATAAAAATCACATTTATTCATTCATTGGTTGATGGGCCTTTGGGCTGTTTTGAAGGTTTAGGTATTACAAACTATGCCACTTTAAACGTGGGCATGCATGTGTAGCTGTGGTATCATGTTTTTAATTCTTCTGGGAAGATACCAAGAAGTGGAATAGCTGGGTCAAGTGGAATCTCTACTTTCAGTTTTTTGAGGAATCTCCACACTGATTTCTACAGTGGTTGCACCAGTCTCCCACCAACAGTGGAGAAGGGTTCCTTTTTCCCCAGAGCCCTGTGAACGGTTTGTTCTTGATAATGGCCATTCTTTCTGAAGTGGGATGGAATCTCAGAGTTGTTTTAATTTGCACCTCTCAAATGACCAATGATGTTAAACATTTTTTCTTGTGCTTGTTTGCCATTTCTACTTCATCATCTGAGAAGTGTATTTATTCAGATGTCCATCTTCGTGCCAGGTCTTTAAGTTCGGTGGGGGGTCTGATTTGTTGTTGTTGTTGTTGTTGTTTATATATTTCAGTAGTCCTTTGTCTGAGGAATAGCTGGCAAAAATTTTTCTCACTCTGTTGTTTTTTCATTCTGTTGGTGTTTTCTCTTGCTGTGCAAAAGCTTTTTAGTAAGATGAGATTCCAGTTGTTGATTCTTTGAAGTATTTCCTGTGCAGTTTGGGTTTTGTTCATGAAATGTCTGCCTATACCTATGTCTTCAAGACTTTTACTTGCTTTCTTTTCCAGTAGATTCAGTGTTTCTGTTTTAATATTTAGATTGTTGATCCATTTTGACTTTAGTGCATGGTGATAGACATGGATCTAGTTTTTTAGTTTTCGGCATGTGGAAAGCCAGTTCTGCCAGCTCCATTTATTAAAGAGGTTATCTTTCTTCCAGTGAACATGTTTGTCCCCTTTGTCAAAGATAAGGTGGCTGAGTGTGTTTGTAGTTGTGTCTGCATTTTCTAATCTGTTCCACTGATCCTCAGGTCTGTTTTTTTGCCAGTACCATGCCAATTTTATCACAGTAGCTTTGTAGTATAATTTCAAGTCAGAGATTGTGATGCCTCCTGCCTTGCCTTTGTTGCCCAGGATTGCTTTTGCTATAGTAGGTCTCTTCTGGTTCCAAATGAATTTTAGGAATGCTTTCTCTAGTTCTGTGAGGTATGCTACTGGCATTTTGATGGGGATTGCATTAAAAATCTGTATAAGAATTTTTGGAGTATGGCCATTTTCACAACATTGGTTTTTCCTGTCCATGAGCAGGGGCTGTCTTTCCATTTTCTGATATCCTCTTGAATCTCCTTTTTCAGAGTACTGTAATTTTCAATGTATAGTTCTTTTACTTCCTTTGTTAGATTGATTCCTAAGTGTTTCATTTATTTGGCTGCTATTTTTCAGGGTGTGGTTTCCCTAATTTCTCTCTCAGTGAGTTTGTATGCCTCACTTATCTGAATGTGAAATTCTTTTTCCATGCTTGGGAAGTTTTCTGCCATTACTTGTGGGAAACAAGTTTTTTTTAATGTCATCTGCACTATCTCCTTTTTTCATTGACTCTAGTCAATCTTGTTATTCTTCTTTGCATCATCTAACACTGCTAGATTGATGTGTGTGTGTGTGTGTGTGTGGTCCTTTGCTTTTTAAAGAAATCTCTTTTCATGATTACTAACTGCTGTCCTGTCATCTGTGTCTGATACTCTGACCTCACATTGGCTCATTCTGGTGCATATAGTTTAAATGAAATTTTTAGTCTCATAGATATCTGTTTTGATCTGTTGCATGGATTCCATTTTTTTCACTGTGGTGGGTGTTCATGCTTTCCATCATTTTCCTAAACTGCTCTGTTTATTTATTTTTTTAAGCTGTATCTGCTGTACAGTTACTAACCATTTCGTTCGTTATGGTCACCATCTGTGTAGTTATCTGAGAAATTATCTCTGATTTGATTTTGCTAGAGCTTCATTCATCTGTTTTGTTATTTCTGCTGTTATTGCTTCAGAAGTCCAGGTGGGTAGCTTTTGAATTGTTTCACTTTGTTGCCTTTGGTGAGCTGGAAGTCTGGGGTTACATTTAAGGGTCTTTTCTTTTTCTGCTTTTTTTGTTTGTTTTTATTTGAATTCCTAGGTTGATGCTTGTAAATTGCTTATGGCAGGTAACTTTATAGCTAGTATTTAGAACCCTTAGGAAATGATTGCTTCTCAGAGATGTCTTCCAGGCATAGCTGGCTTTTGGGTTTTTACTGTTTTACAGGATCCTATGTCTTCAACTTATTGGGGAGGAGAAGTTACTGCCTATTTGAGCTAGCCCCTGGTTCTTCGGCACTGACCTATGGTATTTTTTGTGACCCTTAAGCAGTCTCAGTCTTGGCATACCAGGAAGAACAACTGATTATAATAGTTGTGTCACTTTGGCTAAAGTGGTACAGTCAGCAATAGCAATAGCATAAAACACAGTGTTGAAAATGACAAACTGTGGTAACTATTTGCCACCATTATTGGTATGAGTTATATTTGTGGTTATGTAACAAATCTAAAACCAGACAATTGTGTCGGTAAATGTCCCCTCAATGTGGTGATTTTACCCTGAGGAAAGAGAGTTTGAAAGGTACTGGGCAGGGGCATATAGAGAAATAGAAGAGATTAGACGCAAGCATGGAGGGCAAAGGAAGATTACATGAACTCTGGGAAACTGGGAAGAAGCTAGGAGAGAAAAGAAAGGCATAAAAACAAGAACAGAACAACGGCAGCAAAAAACTAGAAACAGGGTTCACTCTCATAAAAACAAGAACAATAGGAAAAAAGAAAACAAAACGAAAAAACAAGAAAGGAAAAAAAATATCCACTTGAAGGACTGTCTTTGCTGTCACTGCTAGACAGAGTGGGCACACAGCCCAGATCTGTTTTGATTAATCCCAGCAAGCCTGCATCTTTAGTTCCACTGAAGTGCAGGCTGGTTTCTGGCTGTAAGGCTGGAACCCGATTTGTTCAGCCTGAAGCACTCCATGTGCCTCCTACTGGCTTGAACTCAGGTGTACCTCATCCTGACACTGGGTATGGCTAGATGGAGCCAATCTCCAGCTGTTCTGAGTTCCAAACTCAGATGGCCTCTCTCCAAAATGGCTCCTGGCCAGTCACCTTCTCCTGGGATGTCTGAACCCAAATAATTCATCATCCACCACAGCCCACTGTATCTGCTGCTCTGTTCTGCTGGTGAGTTACTCCATGTAGACCTCTGGTGTCCCCATACTCACTACGTGTTTGCAGGTCTGAGCTGTCTATCACACATAGTGAATCAGGATTCAGAGGGAAAGTGCTGCTTGCCGCCACCTTCTTCTGCCATTGAGTTCTCTTCACTTTCCCCATGGACTTCAGTTCTTGCTTCAGATGCTGGGTCCCAGGGACTGACTTCCCTCCTTGTCTTCCTCATGTTGCTGTATTCCAACATCTGGACACCAAATCTGAGAGAGGGTGCTTCTCTGCTGTGCATCACGCCACCATCTTCCTAGAAGTCTCCCGAATACATGTAATTCTGAAGACAACTTTGAATTGATAGACACTTCAGTCAAGGGAAAGAAGTTAAATACAAAAAAGTACCATGAGATCCAGAGCAGAGATGGAACTTAGAGTTCTCCTTCCTCAGCCTTCCAGGTCACTAGGCTTACAGGCATATGCCGTGGTATTGCCTACTTCTTTATAGTAATTTTAACTTTTACTGTTTTCTTGAAGCTTTACTACTTCAAGCAGACATAAAAATAGAAGCCTTTTGGTGGGATTGATCTTATTCGTGCTCCTTCCTCCACCAGTCTGACCTTGTCCCTCTTCTCAGAATGGAAATGTTCCATTCCATGTATATTAAAGTGATCTCTGCTCTGGATCCACAGTATTTTTGTATTTAACTTTTCTCTCTTGAATGGAATTTCATGGAAACATTTAAACAAGCTCTCCTTAGTGTATACATTTTTCGCTGGCAGTGTTCTATCATTTATCTTCCCTATTTATCACCTTCAAAATGTGATCTGTGCTGACTCTACTAACTTACCTCATTGCTGTCAGGTTTCTGTCTTCAGCACTCCACTCAAACTATACTTGCCTATACTAAAACTCTGCCTGTTTTGTTTTTTTTTTAATCCATGAAATCTTTACTGAATGTTTTCTCTGCAGCATCAGTTTTTTCTTTCTTTTGCCTTCACTTCACAAATTGAGCAAAAGGACCATCTTGTTAATAGTTGTATCCCTCCAGCTTTGAGTCAGGAAATTTAGCATCTCTTCGGTGAATATATGTTCAAAGAAGGTGTGAAAAGCTTCAGTTTACTAATGTATGTTGTGCATTTTACTTCAGCCTTGTTTATGTTTTCAAGTGTTTCCTTGTGGCTTTACTATTTTTGAGTTGTTTGAATTTGTCTAATACTTGTTTAAACTTTTTTTTATTATGCTCAGATTCATTCATCCATAGAAAGCTGTTATCTCTTGTGATACACCTTATCAGTTTGTTAGCTTCTCTTTTAAAAAGGATTATTGTTACCAGAAAGCATAGTACTCCAAATAAGAATGCAGGCCAAGTCTAGCACTTAAAAATATAGTGGTTTAAGAGTAAGGCCTTTGCTTTCTCATGGGTCTGAGTTTGCCTATTGGATGTGTGACCTTGCATAAGTTATCTAATCTTTCAGATTGCGGTTACTTTAGTGGTAAAATGGAGATGATATGTTTCTTAGGATTTGTCAAGAAATGAATGAGGTAACAGTAAAAGTTCTTAGCAGGTGCCTTGCACTTAGTAAAAGAAACCAATAAATGGAGTTTTTGTTAATATTAGTAATAGTAGTAGTATATGTTTACTTAAAAGACTCAGATTCTAGTTTTTCCTTTGTTCAAACTTCCTATACCAAGTCCAAGAACTATAATAGGGCCACTGGATCATGGACGGTGCCGTGAATACACATGCATTTGACTTCTGGCCATTTTATTCTATTCTTTTCAGAGAACTAGGGATAGAACTTACAGTACTAATACATTTAAATGGTTGGTTTTAAAGAAATCGAAATAATGAGGATGCCATTATGGATTTTATAAATCATCATAAGGGAAACTAAATTTATAAAACCAATCCTAAACAAAACCCTATCTATAAGCATCATTTCAGGAAGGTAAACTTCTTTTCAGAGGAGCATCATAACCTTGCTAAAGACCACTGTGAAGGGTATGTGCAGGAGAACGTGAGGACATGGTCTAGAGAGGCAGTCAGATGACAGGTTATGAAGTTCATTGCAGTCTGAATTTTATCCTGAAAGTCATGGGGAATTATAGTAGTGCTTTAAGCAGAAAACAATATAAACAGAGAGATAAATACTAGATAATGGGGCCAGGGATCTAGCTCAGTAGCCTAAGTGCCTGCCTGGCAAGTACAAGGTTGTGAGTTCAATCCCTGGTGCTAAAAAAAAAAAAATACTAGATAATGAATTGGAAAAAGGAACTAAGAGGCTGTAGGTGAAAAATGATGTGGCAGACCCAGACCGAGTGACTACCGTATATTTTATCTTCACCCCATAATCCTGTTAAAGTAGGTGTTTTTCTTGATGAGACATGAGTTGCTTTTCTTTGGCATTAGACTCAGATATGGACATAATTTCTTTTTTTATGCTACTCATTTTCAGATCCCCAGATTCCATGTGAGGTACGATGGAAATGAGAGAACAATTTAGGATCTGGAATTTTGGCCATATACTATAAAGTGAGTTTGAAAATGATATAATGTGATACCAAGCTAATAAAATAACTGTAAATCCTTCTGTTCTTAGCACAGTTGAGAACATTTGAATGTCCAGGTGTGTGAAATTTCCCTACACATGGAGCTATTCTCCAGTGGGTACCAAGTGGGTGTCCTATAATTCAATTCAGTTTTGAGACTTGATAGATCATTCTCACTTCAGATGCCAATCACAGGTAGATAGTTGTCACTTATATATGTCTGACTTAACTGCTGTAACATGTAAATTGGTGTTCCTGTGACTTTCCTTCTTGGATTGATCATTTGCCAGGGTGGCCAGAGAGCTTCATTTATATTTACTGGTTTATTTTAAAAGACATTGTAAAGGATCAGAATTACAGCTATATGAAATGATACATTGAGCAAGATATAAGGAAGGGGGTCACAGATCATCAATACCCTCTTTGGACAAACCACCTTCCCAGTACCTTCGTGTGTTCAGTAATCAGGAGACCTATCAAATCCTTGTTCCATAGTTTTTAATAGAGCTTGATCTCCAGGCTCTTTGTCTCTCCTTTCAAGGTCAGTGGATAGGACTGAAATTTCCAACCCTGTATAAGCACTTGTGTTTCTGGTGACCAGCCACCTCCTCAAGCCATCTAGAAGCTCCAGCCTAAAATATCTTATTAGCATAAATTGAGACATCAAAAGGGATTCTTGTAAATAATAGATGTTTCTTTCACTCAAGAGTCAAGTGGTTTTATGTTTTCTGATGAGAGCATGTAAACCAAATAAATTTCATATTATGCCACAATAACCTATAAATTTTTTGCTTTTCTATTTGTTACATCCATTGATTCTTTGTGTCTGAAAT
>RJWT010050507.1:0-10840 GCA_004365215.1 Cuniculus paca
TTCTCACCATGTGACTGTTTTGAAAGACCATGTGTCACTTAAATCCTATGTGTAAGGTACTATTCATCCCATTTGGAGGCAATACTGCTATAGACTATGGCACATTAATAGAATACATAATTGACTATAAAGAGGATTGTTGATAAACTCTGTGATTCATATAATTCCATTTAGGATTGTTATGATGCATGGACAATATATTCATTATCCTTTATAGCCCTTATAAATCTTACTAGATTATTCTTCCAAGTAAAAACTGCTTACACAAATAGCTTGTACAATGATTAAAACACAGTCAACATTTACTGTACATTTTAGTTTAAATTATTCATTTAACCTCTAATTTAGATTCTGTTTCTCCATTTTTCCTTGCCTATAGGGATCATATCTTCTTGACTAAATGTAATCATGTGGTAATGTCTCACTTTAAAGATCTCCCAAAGTATATATGCGTACTACAATTCTGGAATTTCTTATCCTATAAGAACATCCCTTCCCATATTTACTAGTTCATCTGTTTTCAGAGAACTCACAAGAACACTATAAAGTCTGAAGTAGGAGATTTTCTTCTGTTTGGTATTTATTCTTGTGTATGAATGACCACCAACATTTCCATTTTATATTTATGACCCATGGCAATCCTGGCAGGTTTGTGCATGGCTACCTTCCTCGCATATCTTATGGTCCTCTTGGACATCAAGTTTGATGGTACTGTTGCTTTTCATAAGAAACCAGAGGAATGAGGGGCCACTAATGTTCTGAGTATTACTTAACAATAAAAACAAAACATAACCCCTAAACCTTCATTTCTCTTGCGGTGGGGAGGGATGGCTGGGGATAAACCAGGCCTAAAAATAAACTGGATCTTCTTTCCTATTTGTATGTAATTATAGCCCCTTTGTAACTACCCATTACCACCTCAATAGTTATTGGATGAATAAATGTATTCTTTAACTGTGGAAAAACCAGGAAAAAGTAGTCAGAGGTGCATCTAATTTATTAGCCTGGAGATTAAAAGGCTGGCTTTTGAGGGTCCAGACATCTAGAGACCCAGAGATACAGCAGAAGACTTGGCTGTGTTTTTACGAATGAATCCAGGGCTTGAAAGATATCAGGCAATTTTAAAGAAAAGCAGCAAGGACAAGAGACATTAGACAAGTCTAGTGGGGTAATGAAGGGCAAGGCCAGTTACTGAGCAAGAAAATTACTTCATTGTCTATGATAATGCTTCTTCTGTATGCTTTGCAGTCGGTCCTCAAGCTTTGTTAGTGCTACTACATTCTAACACAGTATCTGAAATCTACTCACAGTGGAAGGAAAGAGCCTTGGACCATTCCACAGAGGGGCAGGGGGCTTGTGTCTATTATTTCGAAATGGGGAGGCTAAGAACAATGGTAGCAGAAGGAGGTTAGACTGCAAGGTGAGGACGGTACTTTGACAGAATATGAGGGATGCACAGGATTAAATCAAGACAAAAAACAGCAAGGAAAAGAAAGAAATAGGCAAGCAAACATACTCTGGAAGTGCAGAATTGTTTGAAGGATGAAGTGTGACAAAGCAGCCCAGTGGCAATCAGCAGATCTGTAAAGCAGAGCTGTTGGGCTTATTTTGTGCACTGGTTCTTTTTCAGTGGCTAAAATGTGAAGGGCATTAGACACTTGACGCCTTCTCAGCGAGCTGGTCAGCAGACACATATTCTGCTTAGCAGGGAAACGTGCAGTATTTTAGAAACAATTCCAGAGTATATTTAGCTCCCAAAGCTGGAGCACACAAATGTCACATTCCCATGAGAAGATCGACCCAGTGGAGGGAGACCCATCAGAAGCCCTTGAAACCCATGGAACTCCTGCATCCCGGAAGATGCGCACACACGGATGTGACGTCATTAAGGCATCGACATCAGGGAATGAAAAGAAGCAAGGGGATCACAGACTGATTCAAGTCAAAGGTTGTTACAATGAGTCAAAAAAGGAAGAAGACTTTTCCAACAGAATAACACCATTGCCAAGTCATACCGCACAGTGCTTGGCAAAACAAAAGTTTGAAATAAATCATGAATAGTAAACAGAAAAATAATTCAGAGCAAAATGGAAATTAAAATCATGGTAAAAGGAACATTGAGCTATATCATTTTTTAAAAATTTCTGCATCACAACTCATTGACATTGCCCCATCACAGATAATCAATCATCAGAAATCAAGCTCAACTTTGACAGGGCAAGGCAAGGAGAGCACAGAAATGGTGAGCACATTAAACACCCATGCGGTCACCTCTGCCACCATTGTTTGACAATGTGTAGACTGCTTCCAGCTTTGTCAATACTCATAATAAGACCCAGGAGAATGCACAATGCTGAATTTTAAAACAATCTGTCAAAGTGCTAATTGGACTCTTTGAGGACCTCCTTCCTTAGGGGAGTTAATGATTGGAGAAAATCCATGCCACCACTCTCAGCAAAGTGAAAAGAAAATTACTGCAACCAACAGAGAGAAATTTGGTCAACATATATAATGCTTTACTGGAAAGACCATTCCAGAAAAATCACAGAGGGTGAAGACAAAGTGTTTTTTTTTTTTTTACTGAGTTGTCTCTTCTTGAGAATAGAGCCAAGACCGACCAACCCATCTTGGGTTTGGAACCACACATCACAAATGAGGGCACATACTGGGGCTTGTGGCTAGCCAGGCAGTTTGCCCTTCATCCTGTGCTTTCTCAGTCTGGTAAGAATAAAGAGGCTGACTTAAAGAGGTTGAGAATAACGTGTCCTGCTACCTTTAAATAGATTTGTGGCAGGGCATACTGAGAAAAGGAGTTCTATAGAAGAATAATAACATCAGTGAAGGGGCCATGCTCAAGAACAAGATAAAAGCAGCAAATCTTTACATTGAGGAATGGGAAGTAGGACAGCAAAATGCACAGCACTCTCAGAGGAAAAGAAGCAAGAGAAAAAAAAAAAAAAGAGGATGAAAGTTTAGCGTGAGTGTCTGCCCAGAAAATATTCTGCTAAAGAAAAGATGGAAATACAGATGCAGGGAATTCTGGGAAAGGGCATGACAGAGACTCTTCCAAGGGTCACAGTGGCTGCACTGCCCTCGAAACTGAAACCCTAGCTTAGATGGAACTCTTGAAAACATATAGAAGTAAACAATTCTGAATGGGGGGAAACAGCTCAGCAACATAACTGAGCTTTTCAGTCTCTGATTTACAAGACTGGTTTTTGGACAAGCAAAGGCCTCTTTGGTTGCAGCTGCAACTGAAGTAGGATGTGTTACCAGAAGCAGCAAATGGCAAGAAAAGAGATGACATTTCCTGTCTGTAGTCAAGCAAAGAAAGCAAAGGAAAATTTGGGACAGTTCACAGTGGAGTCCCTTTCATTGCATGTGGCTTCCTTTCCATTTTAAATGCATAGCAATTCTGCTTGATTAAATAACATATTTTTGTTTCAGCTGCTAGCCTCTAAGGGCAATTACAGTAGTCTGAGGACCACGGCCCTATTCAAATTCTGCACCATGTGAGATAGAGAAATGTTTCCAGCCAGAGAAGTCTTTGCCCGGTTATTTCTTAACTCACTGATTAATGGGCTTTTACTTCAAGTATAGTCACTTGCCAAAGATTGCAAAGCGCTCTACCACATTATGGTGGGGGAAAAGGTGCGAAACTCACAGCATGAGACTCAGAAGAATAGAATGGGATCTCGGGAGCCAGCATCTGCTCTGGGCCAAGCTGCACACCTTCTAGGTGCAAGAAGTCAGAGGATGTGCTATTTGTTTTGTGTGGTCTCTCCTTGGTCAGGGAGCAATATAGGATTAAGCTTTGCATGAGGTTGAGTTGCAGTCTTTTCTGAGAAGTGTCCAATCATCTCACAATGGAGGATCCCTACCTGCTGCTGGGGTTCAGCTGGAAACAGTCACACAGTCCTCCTCGCTGTTCCCTCCCTCTCCCCCCAAAGGAAGAGGTATGTCCAAGGCCTTACCCTTCTTGTCTTGGTGATTATGGGAGGACACTGCCCCCAAAGGGTCTGTGTTGCCAGGTGAATCGAGCAGATCCTTCCAGTCCAGCATTTCTCCCCTAGACTCATACCCCTCCTGAGCCGCCGCATCGGACGTGGTGGTGCTGGGCAAGAGGGAACTGGCGTGCCCTGTTTTCATCACAAATACAGTTAGGGGAAACATCACTGAGAGACCCACATGCTCTTTGCCCAGAGGCCAGGAGGTGGGACACTCAAGCTGGCTGTCGGACCAAGAGGACGTGGCCCTAGCAACGACAAGGCTCATGGGTGGTAGGGAACATGGCGTGTCCAGCCAAAGGCGTAGTTAGGTGATGAAGAGCCAGGTCCTCCGTCAGTCACTTGCTGAGTAAGTTCTGGGAATCACTTAGTCCCTCCCTTTGTGGACATGATGAGCACAGACACTTCCCAGTGTTGGGGATCAAGTCTTGTCATGGCAAAAGCATCTAGAATAGCCTGGTACTAAATGCATGATAACAGCTGTCCTTCTCTGGGTCCCATATTAGCACTGAACACAGTGTGTGGCTGATGGGGCAGGTACATGGTAACTGACAGCCTTTTCTCCACCACCAAAAAACTCCTCTATCTTGAGTTTTTGTGTGGAAACTCTGCAGCATATCCAATCTCGGGTCAACTCAACTTCACAGGCACCCCCTGTTCTGAGAGTTCTTGTTTTCCCAAGAGATCTGCCCTCACTGCTTCCGCATTGGAACAGAGACTTTAAGTGATGCACAGTATTATGACTGTGCACCCTACATTAAGATTTATATTTATGAGATACTGTTTCTGAGGTCTCACTGACTGACATGAGTCAAAGACAAAAGAAAGAAAGCATTTTGAGGTTCAGAGTACCCTGCCGTAGGACAGGCCAGAGAAATGGCAAGGCTGGGGCTACGGCAGATACTGTGGGTACTTCCTGTTTACACATCTTTAGGCTCACCCTCCATTATTTCACAAGATTAAGTGCAGACTATAATGGGTGCTTTGGTTAAGCTGTCACAGTGATTTAAAGGAGCCCTACTACCTGTCCTCTTCAGTTGAAATAAAACATAACCCCTCTGTGATTTCCAAGTGGCTTTGGCATATTAAACCTTCTTGCCTATGGCAGCCTCCTGAACAATTTTTAAAAAGACATCAGCACAACTACTGGGCATGTCTAACCAGTGTCTTTGGAAGAAAGTAGGACAGATTCACAATAACTCTCAAAGTTCCAGCCTCAGGATGTGATTACCATGTACATGATAAATAAAATGCCCCCAGAAAGATAGGTAATAATGATAAACGCATCGCATTCACTTTTGTACAATTACTGGAAGCTGGATTTGCAAAAGATTCCACATTGCAAGCAATGGACAACATAGTTTAAAAATAGCTTTTTTATCTTATAATTTTGCTTAGCAGGGAAAAGCAAGCCAAGTGGCTTGCCTAAGTTATGATGATTCTCTGGAAACACCACACTTACATGCCACCACAAGGTTTGGTAACGTTTAAGAAGTCCCTTTCTAGGCAAAACTTGTGTGGCTCTTACATAGCTTCAAACAACCGCTTTGTTGAAAATAGTCTGCTTCACATCCCACTGCTAAAAATATGTTCATTTAAGACTCAAGAAATGCTTGATTCTATACTCCTTTATTTTTGCATTTCTGAGTTTCACATCTCATTTCATAATACTGATAAGAGAACAGGGGCAGGGAAATGAGCCTAAGAAATGGAAATAAAGAATTGGCTTATCTCCTCCTTGCCTATGTTGAAGTCCAAAATATAAACTCTATTTTTCACTCATAAATTTAAGACTATTCTAATGAAATATATGGTCAGGGAATCAGTGCCCTGCGTAAGCAATTATAAATAGCTTTTAGGGAGTTAAAGAAAGGGAGGAAGAAAAAAAATTTCCCTTCAAGTAGCAAGACCTTTTTTTTTTTTTTTTTACCTGAAATGATATGCATTTTGAGCACTTTCAATTTAACTGTGTTCAAGGGGCAATTTTATGGTAATGCCGTAAGTATGGTTTAGGGAAAAGATTTCTTAATATGGTAATCTAAGGGAAATATACGCCTGAGGGACACATTCTCTGTAGAAAGATTTCCTGGACCATATGCTGCAAATACATGGAAAACTCATTGGTAATGGAAAGTGATGGCTAGGAGAGGAAATTAATGTGGACCAGATGGTAGTTAGGTAGGAAAATGTTTTATACAAATGTGAGAAATCAGCCTCTTCTTCCTATCGCTGAGTGTTAGTCTAATACTCACCATATCTCTGTTCTCTATATGTAAATCTAGAGAAACCATGCATCTGATTTACTCAAAAGAAAAAACACACAGTACAATGTGAGGTTTGTAATCTTGAACCGTATGCTGTAGAATAACAGAACATGTGCTGGCAGGGATTAAACAGAGCTGCCACAGAAGAACACCAGTGAAAAGCAGACCTTAGCTTGAAATCAAGATGCACATTATTACCTTCCCAAACTTAAAAAGTTATAAGGAGACCACTTGTATTCCTTCTTATAATTTGATTTTAGAGGCTCTATTATTTTTATGCATTGCTTAAGAGTGTGACATATCACTACAAAAGTAGGCAATCATTTGTGGATATGGTATTGTATGTCAATATATTTGCAACTTATGGTTTTGTATTGTCGATGCAAAAGAAAGGTCACATTTTAATAAATGGAGTTTATGCTATATTAGTATTAAAAATATGAAGACATAAATAATACTTAAAAAGTTAATTTTAGAGCCAAAAATGTAGCATACCTACAATCCCAGCACTCTGGAAGGTTGAGACAGGAGAATGACAAATTTGAGCTCAGCTGGGCAATTTAGTGAGATCTTGCTTCAAAATTATACTATTAAAGGGCAAGGATAGAGCTCAGTGGCATAAGTGCCTGCCTGGTAAGCATAAGGTCCTGAGTTTGATTCCCAGTATCAAAAAACAAAAAAAAAACTTTTACTATTTAAAAAAAGGGCTGGAGTACAGCTCAGGAAGAAGGGCTCAACTTCCAGTACTGGGCTCAATTTCCAGTACCTGGTACCACACACACAGGAAAAAAAGTTTATTGCATTGTATAGTTTCTCTACATCTACAAGTCATTGTGATTCTAGAGGTTAGAGAGCTTTCAAACTACTCAAAAATATTAACAATCATTATAGCCAGTTAAATATACAAGAGAAATACTAAATACAGAGAAAAAGAGAGAAGGAAGATAATCAGGGCCCAATTCACTAAAAAGGGTTTTTGCATAAGTAACTGATGTCTCACAGAGTTTTTGCCTACAGAAAGTTTGCCTGATTTAAAGAAATGATCCCCTTTCCTGAAACGGGTCAGTTGAATTCTGTGGTTTGCTGTATGAACTTGTACTTAGCCATAATCAAGGATGTGCAAAGGACACAGCTAGAAACAGCATGGGTACACTTCAGATCCTGAGATTGGCTTCCTCGTCTATCTTAATGCTCCTAAGAACGGCAGTTTGATCCTTTCTTTGATGCTACAAACATAGTACTGAGTTCACTGCCTGGGATAGACCAAGCACTCAGCAAATATTGCCAAACGAATTAATTAAATCTCTTCTGAGTTTATAAATCCAAAATAGATATGTCTTGTAACCTTTTGTAGATAGGGGAACAAAAACCTTCCTATATTTTTGTAAATACTGTTTGCATGATCATTCATTTTAATGGGTAATTAATTAGCTAAGTACTTCGCAAGGAAAATCCCAACTCTTTAGTTTCATCATAAAAACTACAGGTCAAAAACTGAGGATGAGTGGGCACTGTGAGTATTAATATGGAAAAATTAATCAGTACTTTTCCTTTGAAAAGAAAAAGAGATCCATAGCTTGGAGAGTGTTTTTTTGTTTTGTTTTGTTTTTTTTGGTTGTTTTTGTTATTCATAGAAAGCATCCTGTCATTTAATTACTCTATCTGAGAAATTGCCTAGGAGTAAAAATTGGTATTAGTATAAGAATGCTGGCAACGATGCTGGTTCAGTTAGTTTCAAGATTTCTCAATATCTGATAAAGATTATTCAGTTCTAGGAAATGATCGCAACGTGCAATGGAAAGGAGCAGGTGCTGAGTGGCTTTTCTTTCTGAAGGCCGAGGCTAAGCTACATGACCTTCTCTTTCTGAGTAATTCTCCTCTGGTCTTTGGTGTTCAGTATTACGGTAGCTGAGCGACTGCTAAAGGTGGATGGACTCTGGAGGCTTTCCTGCTTCACCCGGCCTCATTTTGCAAGGTGGTGGATCAGGAGAACTGAGGCACTTTTCCATGTTGTACAGCTCCAGTTTATAAGGCAATCTTTAAGGTTTCAAAGAGGGTTTTTTTTGTATGCTAATCAGACACAAAGAGTTAAAGTTTACGTACAGCTGCTGAACACACTCGTAGCCATCTTGAACTGCTTCTTTGGGTCTGAATGTACATCACTTTCATTTCTTTTCCTTTTCCTTAAATTTCCCCTTCCTGTCTTGCCTACTCCTATATTTAAAGACGATGCTGTAACTATTACTTTGTTGCGTCTCTTAAACACACAAACTCTAAATGACTGAATTCATAGTCCCAATTAAAATGTGAGCAGTTACATCTGTCACCACACAGATGTTTTTCATATTATTTAACAAAATAACACATTAATAGTTTGTCTGAATAAATATTCAGGGGGTACTTTGAGAAATATAAACGGAACAGCTATATATCAACTTTTCACATAAAGAGTTCAGAATATTCTGTTTATGGACTTAGTAGTTCTGTTTAATGTAGTGCTTGTATATCTCAGAACACGACAATGGGCTAAATTCTGTTTGCATATCATTTCCACTGTGTCACTCTTCCTTGTATACATTCTGAAGAAATCTCACTAAAAATATATTTAAATATTCATACCAGTTCTGAGCTTAAATTTCAATGGCCAATTTCACGTTGTATTAAAAAGTTTTGCCTAATAAGAACCTGGTGTCTGCAGCCTGGATAGATTTTCCCCTGTGGATGGTATTGTCCCAAAAGCCAGGATTCTTGGCAATGATACTTTCTATCAGCTGAGGAGCTACAGTCTATTAGTTATAAGCACTATTCTTTTTATCTTGGATATACTTATGTCCAAAAGCAGCTTTTTCTCCCTCAAGAGCTCATTAAATATATTCACCAAATTCCTGAAGGTTGGCATATTTCACATTATACAGATTAAAAATTTAGGACTCAGTCTCCCACATCGACTGTCTCATATAAGCAGAGTGATTTTTTTTGAAGCATAGTGAAATCTATAAATAATTTTAGTGAATTGGGGCCCTGAAGTAACAAAGAAGCTGGTCCATGATATTTAGGAATGAAAACTACAAACTATCACAGCATGAGAGACTTTAAGAATTAAAAATAAGTAAATATATATGTATATATATAATCAATAAACTGACCATACACTGTGTGGTAAGACATTTCATGATCTGGTAGTGCAGTTGAAATGTCTATAAAAAAATAATGAGGATAAAAAAATTAATTATAAAGAAACCTAAAGTTTGAAAATACTCAAAAGGATTAATGAAATAGGATTTCTAAGATAGATTTCCACTGGATATTAAATTACGACAGTAATATCTTCCTTACCATTCAGTGCCACGAAGGAATCTGAAAGACAAAAGGGAGGAGGAAGTTACTGAATGTTTCCACTCTGCTTAGTGTGACTTAATTAATAAGTGGGAATGAGCTAATCAGAGCTATGCCAACGCACGGTCCCCAGTGTTGAGTAAAGGGCTATTGAAATCCTCCTTGTAAACTAAACTGCTTTCTGTCCAGTCCTGCTTCATGCCTTATCTCTCACCCAACAAGGGGTTTCCTCAAAGTCACTGCCAAGAGGCAGAGAAAAACCAAGAGTTAGCAGAGGAAATGACCCCTGTGATCCTATGTGATTCTCAGAAGTCAAGCCCTGCTTCACAGTGCGGAACACATATGTGGGTAAAATAAATGGCGTCTGGGACACAGGTTCAAAGAAAGGCCTTTTCTTTATATCTTCTTCTCGTTTCATTCTCATGACCATGCTGGGAGCAACCGTCCGGTACCACAATGTTCTGAACTCAGTAGGGGTTTTAGTTTGGGAATGAAAACAAAACAAAAATACATAAATAAACCCATGCACTTATTAGGCAAGATACATATGTAGATGTGTGTGGTGTGTATCTGAGTGAGGCTACCAGTTCATGCAACCTGTTGCTCATCCTCTACCAACTGCTCATGATGAGCTCCTCATCTCTTCTTAGGGTCCTGCTAAAGCATCACTGTGCCCCACTGACCTCCATCCTATCTGGAAGTCCAGCTGTGGAAAAGCAAGCAGCTGATCCAGTAAGAGCACAGGGAGAGCAGAAGCCCCGAGGGAAGCCAGGAAGGCACTACAGCAGCCTCAGCTCCTGCCCTGGGCAGCACCCCAGTACGCTGCAGAAGTGGGGCAGAGGCTGGGGACACTGAAAGACAGACAGGCATTTCGGTGCCTGAATGCAGAGATGAGGCGAGGGTTATGGAGTGAGTCACTGGACTGGGTGCTGAGTCTTCCCTCGCTAAGTACAGGTCACTCTGCCTGAGAACACGATACAGGTGAGCCTGTGGCTACAGTGGATGATTTACGGACACAGTCAAAACCATCTTCATGATCTTCTGCTCTCTGATTCAACCCAAACTCACATCCCTACTGTTCTACAGGTGCTCATGCCATTAGATAATACGATGAAAATGGTTCACTAAAGTCAACCTAGTAGCTGTGAACACACAAACCCACACACTTATACATGCATACAATCACACACACACACACACACACACACACACACACACACACACACACACAAT
>RJWT010050508.1:0-10873 GCA_004365215.1 Cuniculus paca
GTTTTGGTGATGCCTAGGTGGATCCGAAGTAAAAAACCCAGCTGACGGCGAGAGGGAGGGGAGGGGCTGAATTGTGAGGAGTGTGGGCCCCAGAACCATGTCTACGCGGGAATCCTTTAACCCAGAAAGTTATGAATTGGACAAAAGCTTCCGGCTAACCAGATTCACTGAACTGAAGGGCACGGGCTGCAAAGTGCCCCAAGATGTCCTGCAGAAACTGTTGGAATCCTTACAAGAGAACCACTTCCAAGAAGATGAGCAGTTTCTGGGAGCCGTTATGCCAAGACTTGGTATGTAAACCATTGTTTCAGATACTCTGCAGTCCAGTCAGGGAGTCAAGAACCAGACTTCTCCTCCTGTTACTTTTATTTTTAAAAATCTCTGAGAAAGATTCAGGGAATAATCCGATGGTAATAACTGTTATGCTGTTGTAACTTAAAGGAATGCTTAAAAAGCACAGAGACATATTCTACAGTTTTTAAGCTGTGGAATAATAGGTAACTGACATTACACTACAGTAAAAGTAAAAAGGTTTTTTTTTTAAACTCAGATTGAATTTTCTGGTTAGCTGGGGGTTAAACAGAAACTCCTTTATGTCTTTATCTCAAATGATCCTGAACCGCTGTACGCTCTCCTCTCCGTTGCCTTAGGGTTGCCTTAGGGTACGGGAGCCTTTCCTGTGTTGTGTGGTGCTTGGAAAGCAGTGGCCTTGGGTGGAATGGGGTCCTGTGCTGTGTGCCTGAGTTGAAAAACAGGTGGGGCGTGCAGGACTTCTTAAGCTCAGGAGCAGGGAAGACCAGAAGAGTCTACTGGATCCCAGGGTGCCATCTGAGTTTTACTTTACTAAATTCCTGGTTGCGGTAGTGGTTTCCACTTCTTCCCCAAACGCAGAGCTCAGGAAGAAATTCTAGGCCCTGGGATATTGTTTAGTCCTGCTTGTCGTGTGTGTTATGCAGTACATAATGCAAGACCATGATCACTTTGCCATTGAGTGTTGAAGCCCATGCTGGGGGTTTGGATGGATATTCTGTAGTTACTGGATGACTTGATCAGCTTTCTTAAACATCCCTTTTATTTAATTCATTTTTGCCCATTATTTTGTTGTAAAGGCTTGTCTTACCATGTCGATTTTGAGCCTGAGGTATTCTTTCCTTCCCTAGCACGTAAAGCAGAATTGTCTCGTTTGGACAGAGGGAACCCCTCCTGCCTTGGACACACACACAGAGCACACGCATGCGCTCACACATGCCCACACATGCCTTGCCTGCTGCACTCTCAGGAGCTTGATGTGAAAACAGTTCCTCTAACTGATGTCTAAGTGGTAGAGAAATATTAGAACAACTTGGATTTGTTGATAATTGACTCGTGAAGAAATGGGAATATACTGGGGGACCTCTTAGATAATGGCATTAGGAAAAATAAGCCACTGAATTGTCAAAACCAAAGGAAACAAAAACCCTGTGGTACAGCAGTGGTTCTTGCTCGCGGCTTCCTCTAGGTGGTCTTGCTGAGCACTTGGGCCTGCCTGCACCCTGTGTGCTGCTCCTTCCAGCAGCCCTCCAAGCTCCCTTGCTCCGTGGAACGGAGTTGAGATTGGGTCCTGGCATCCATGTCTTCCTTTGCTCCCTCCAGTCCCACGCTGCCAGCCTTTTGGTTTCTCAGTTCATGTGTGTTGCACGTAGGAAGAAGAGCGCTTCTGGCCTTAACCTAGCGATGGCAAAAGGGACCACTGCCTAGCAGCCAGGGATGAGGCAGGGATGAGGCAGGGAGACGCAGGTAGAAGAACACAAAGGCCGTTGGCCTGATCTCATTTGGCTTTGGAGGAGTAAATGAAACTATAAGCTTTTCCCAGAGAAACCACACTTCCCAGACTTGAATTCATGCAGTGCCTAGAGGCATGCAGACCCCAGGTGCCAAACAGATGGATGCTGAAAGGAGCAGAGTTGGAAAGCCATTTGGCATATCCCAGTGGCCAGACTTTGCCTTAAAATCTAGACTAGACTCCTGTCTTACCAGTCGTTAATGTTACTTACTGTGTGTAGGAACACCCAATTTACCAGTCTATAAAATAGGAGATTGTATGTATCCTGTGTATCAGTACCCACACACACGTATGTTTATCTGCTTCTAGTTTTTTTCCTAATTGGATATCATATTTCTTAAATTCTAAGATGGTATTAATTGAAGTATGAACCAGAACAGCTTATGTATTCTAACTAATGAGATGTTAGCACAACTGGATCTTAGAAACTGGAGTGTCTGCCCTTGGGACCTGTTAAGTGCGAGTCACTGGTGATGGCAGTACCTATGATGAGCTGGTGGGTTTTCTTGATGGAGGGTTTCAGTGCTTCTGAAAACTTAGAATTCCCTGTTAGTGTTGATAATTCTAACATTAAAGTTGCAGAATGGTGTTTAGTAACCCCCATATCATTTTTATTTGTTCCCACTTGCCCTCTACCTGGACTTACCCTCTCCTTCAGTTTGAAACCCTAGTTTTTCAATGTTCATGCCCCATCCCAGGCATATCCTTCTCACTTAAAATTTGAGAGGTGATTTTTAAACCAGTCGCTGTAATCCAGTGTTGATCAAAAGAAACTTCATACATGTCACATAAAACATACCACATAACTTTAAGTTATTTTCTAGTAGTCACAGTTAAAGAAGATGTGGATCTGTTGAAATTGAATCAATATATTTTATTTAACCCAATATATAAAACTTGTTTTCAGCACATACAAAACATTGCTGTGATGTTGGCTTTTGGTACTGTATGAAGTCTGCTACCTGTTGGTTCTGAGGCTGAGTTACTCCTTTCTTCCCCAGTACTCAAGAGAGTTGTTTCGGTGAGGACATAGGGAACCCCTCCTGCCTCAAACACACATGCGCACACGGATGCGCGCACACATGCATGTGCTGTAATTGCACACTGCAGTCTGGCTCAACTCATTTCAGGGGTTCAGTATCTGCATGTGGCTGGTGGCTCCAGTCGGGGAGAGTACTGGGCCTCACCATAGTGGCGAAGCTGTCCCCTTTGCGAAGGGCAATGTGTAGATGAGATTTTAGGCTTTAGAGTCTTCAGTTACTCTGGGGAAAGAGCTCACTAGGTATAGGAATAAAGTTTTTTATAGAGCCTGTAGAATTTTGTTCAAATTTAGAATAACCCAAATTAGAAACATTTTAAAGCTAACACTCAGCGGCTATTTAGGATCTCTTTCCATAGTCCTATAGTTTTAAGTAGAAACCCAAATGAAAATACAGGCCTCAGTTTTCCAGAATGAATAGTACTGGGTACTCAGATGTGATTGGAATGGTGACTTTTAGGAGCCTGATTGAAGTGTGGTTCTTGCCTTGTGTACACTTATGTGTAAAGAGCACCGTTGGGTGAAATTTGTAAAAGCCTACACACAGGTGCTGTTGAGAAAAGTTAACACACTTGTCCTTTGGATGAAAACCGAGCACGAGACTTCTGTGTTCCACTGTCCACAATCTGTGAGACTTGCCATTGTGAAATTAATTGAATTCTGTACCTCAGCTGGATCTTCTAAAAGTTTCTGCCTTGAGCCAGGCATGGTGCACAGGCCTGTAATCCAGCACTCTGGAGGTCGAGGCAGAAGGGCACACGTCTGAGCCCAGTCTGGGGAAGTTAGTGACTTAGCAAGACCCTGTCACAAAATAAAAAATAAAAAGGGGCTGGGAATATATAGCTCAGTGTAAGACCCTTGGTTCAATCCCCAGTACAAAGAGAGAAAAGTTTCTGCTATGTTAGCTTAATTTAAAAAAAAGAAAAGAAAAGAAAAACCTGTCTTTGCAGTCTGGCTTATTATTAAGCTTGATTTTCTTTTTGCATTAGTAACAGTGGAACAACACCAGGAAGTAAAAGGGCCACAGTGACCAGCCACTGTTGGGGCTGTTGCTGTTACAGTATGAGCTGGTGGTTCCTGACAGTTTTGCATCTACAAAATGTGAAAGGTCCTTAATCCCGAATTTACAAGGTAGAGTCCACTTGCTTCTTTTTGAACTTCATCCTGATGTTTTTCTTTTTCCTGCCTTTGGCTGTTGCGAAGTGTAAATCCTTCAAACCAGGGTAGAAGGGGATGTTCAGTTTACTTGGCAATGACAGTCTGAATCTGTATTACAGATTATTTTCTCAGAAATATGACCTACTGTACTTAGTCCTGACAACATCAAAACTTTGATTTGAGGAAAAGGGAACACCCCACCCTCATATTGGGGATTGAGCCCAGGTTTTCACTGAGCTGCATCCCCAGCCAGTGTGTGCGTGTACGTGTGTGCATATATGTTTTGACACGGGATCTCACTGAATTGCTCAGGTTGAGTTTAAACTTGTGGTCCTCCTGCCTCAGCCTTCCAAAATGATGGGATTACAGGCATGTGGCACCACACCTGTTGGGAATGCTTTTGAGTTAGCCCATTAGTGATTTATGTTCTCTTTCTATACATTTGGAAACAATTTTTAGTAAATTAAAATATTTCTTACAGTCTTGCTGAGCATTTTCCTTTTTAATGAACAGAAGATAAAGTTAAGGCCAGATCCTGTTCGTATTATAACTTAGCAGGGGTTTATAACTTAACAGGGGTTTTTTGTGTGTTTGTGTTTTGAGACATGGCCTCTCTAGGTTGTTCAGAATGGCCTTAAACTTACTGTGTAGCCCAGATTGGTCTCAACTCATGGTAATCTTTCTGCCTCAGCCTCTGGAGTTCGGTATTACAGGCATGTGCTACCACCCATATTACAGTTTAGTAAAGGTGGTGTGTGTAAGGTTTGGGTTTAAGGGAATAGCATCAAGTTAAAAAGTGCTTTAGGAGTCTGTAAAGCAAATGGATCATATAGTTGCTGAGGTGTTACATATCTTATTGGAAGTTTTGAATTTCTGTTCTGGCTTTGTCCTTTTCATTTTTGACTAAAATGCAAAAGTAACAGTAGCCATGTTCTGTATGTAAAATACAGTGCAGGTAGTCTATCGGGAAAGTAGGATTATCTAAAAATGTGCTCAACGTAACTGTAGATTAAATCACATGGGTTTTATTTATACTCTTCTCATCTTTAGATAAATTCTGTATGGTACCAATGACATGATACAGTAAGGCAGTAAAATAATGTAAAAGAAAATACAAAAAAAAATTTATCCAAGGCATCAAGGTTTAAAAATTGTACCATATTGAAGTCTTGATGACTAACACATTTTTGTTCATATTTTCTGTGTTACTTTAGTTATGCTTCACATTTATTTCAGTTATGCTTCTTGATAGGAAACACTTGGCTTCATTGGCAGTGCGGCATTTCCATAAGTGACTTAGACAGAAGGGCTCCTTTGCAGAACATTGGTTTTATAAAGTAGGATGGCTTTCCCCTGTGATTTTTGGATGCTGATGGCTTCCATTTTCCCAGGCATTGGAATGGATACTTGCGTCATTCCTTTGAGGCACGGTGGTCTTTCCTTGGTTCAAACAACGGATTACATTTACCCTATTGTAGACGACCCTTACATGATGGTAAGTTGGACTCTGTTTTTATAGCTAGAACTGCATGTACATTTGGTCTTGAGTTGTGGCTGGGGCTTGTGTATGTCCATTTTTTTTGGTTTTTGTTATATCTGAATTACACTCTGCAGGCGCTCCCACAGTCACAGCACTTTAGTATGTCCCACTGCACACACCTGGCCCTGTGTGAAGCAAGAGGAAGGGGGACGTCACTCTGCTGCCTTTGTACCTGAGTGTCCCGTGTATGGGAACACCTGTTTTAGGAGAGTGCTGTTGAACTGCCTTTCTGTTCTTTCTTTGACATTCGTAAACTTCACCATTCCTACTTCAGACCAGAGACCTTTCTGTACTCTGTACTAGGAGTAATCCTAAGTGTTTCCTTCCAGGAATGAAGGAACCTAGCATCTCATCCCACTTAGACTTCTTGAACATTTACTCTAATATGTGTTAGAACACATTGGTTACTACCCACTCAGCTCGTAAGCCACTGTGTGTGGTAGGTACCTGAGCCCTGAGTTAAAGTTCCTAGCTGCCGATCATGTGCACTGCTTCGTGATTTATTTCCCCGTTGGTCACTGCATGCTTGTGGCCTCCAACTCTTTAATCTACCCAACCTTTGGCACTATTTCTCTGACCACCAGGAGCAGTCAGTGAAGAGATGGGAATATCCCACTTATAAAATGCCAGAGTCATGTGGTGAGGACACGGGACCGAGCTGCACACATAGGAACTTAGGCCATAGAGTAGCAAAAATGGGGGTGTTCACCTGTCTGGTGCCAATAACAGGTTATTAGGAGCCAGTATTCCTTCTGCTCCTCTATCTGTTCCTCTAGAGACAGGGCAGAGGAGCCATACCCCAATATCCCACTTAATCTGATGGCAGAGAGGTTAAGACCATAACTCCTCCTCTTTCTGGCAGCCTTCAGCGCATTTGAGAGCACCCAGAACGTGGCTGCCACTCTGGCCAGTGGCTGGCATCTCCAGGTTGTGTGGCACCTGTTAGCCTGGAGATGTTGAGGTGGCTGGGAAGGCTGCAGGTCTAGCAGGAATGTGTGAGAGGCGGAGATGGCAGCTGAGCACGTACCGGGGACGATGGTGCTGCTTTGCAGCTTGATTAGTCCAAGTCAGAGGAAAACTCGTCACTTTTTTGTCTATAAAAACGTAATGATACAATCACAACTTTCATTTAAGAAGTCTGTGACAATAAAAAATGTTTATTGCCATATGTCTATTGAATACTATTTTAAATTCTGTTGAATACTGTTATTTTTTATCTCCGCTATTTTAGAACGTTTTTTATTTTTCAATTTCTGATTAATCTTTGTTTGCAGTATATAATGTTTGCGTTCCTTGGGTGGAGGTGGCACATGTACATGACGCATCTCAATTCCTGTTCATCCCTTCCTTTCCCTCCCTCATCACTTCCCGATTGAGAAGGATCTTTCTCAAGTAATTGAGTTTTAAATTTAAAATTATACAATTGACTAGAAAATAGTCTGACTTTAAGCCTCTATATTTCTTACTTTTTTCAAACAAGATGATTTTTCTGTTTCATAACATCTTTTAAAAAGTGCTAAAAAATATCTCAAAGTATATGAAAACTGTCTCATTTGCCATAACCAATATGGTCAGCATTTTTGTAGAATCCATTTAGAATAAGTGGCTATTTCCAAGTTTGCTGAAGGGGAATTGTCAGACTGTCCCTCCCTGACTTTTTCTCTCAGACCATTGTTTCTAACCTTGCTTCTTTTCTTGGTACCCCCGCCACCTCCCAACCCAAATAAATCAGGCTTGTAATATTCAAAAGTGGGAAAGAAGTCTGTAAATTCTTTGTTCTGTACAAGAAAGGGTGTGGTAAAGGAGTGCCTGGGAGAGTGAGTGGCCTGGTGTTTCTGTGATGATGAGGAAAGGTAACTGTCTGCCAGTGTAAAAGCTGACGACCCATCCTGCAGCTGCCCTTCCTGGAAAGTCCCACGTTTTCCTTGGAGGCTGCTTGTAGGCTCAATCTTTGTTTTTACAGATGGAAAGTCCCCAATTGTCTTGCTCACATCTCCCCTCTCTTCCCAGGGCAGGATAGCATGTGCCAATGTCCTCAGTGACCTGTATGCAATGGGAGTCACAGAATGTGACAATATGCTGATGCTCCTTGGAGTCAGTAATAAAATGACCGACAGGGTAAGTAGGGCTCCCCATCTCTTCACACTCGACTTCTTTCCATTAGGAAAGTGAGGGGCCCAAGCCATGTGGCTTCCAGCATTCCGTCTAGCTGTCCACTTTTGAGCAATTGTCAGTAAATTAAAATGAGAGCCTCTGGCTTGTTCATCCTTTTTATTTGTACCACTGTTTGTTACCTGCTTCTCTTCTAGGTAGACCAAACCCTACAAGCAGATCTTTTTGTGTGTTTTAATAATGTGTTGTTATTACTAATGGAATTAAATATGCAGGCACAGTGTGCAATGTCCACAGTAATAGTGCTAAGCCCAGGGATCAGAGGTCCAGGGATGCTGTGCGTTGAGGGCTAGGGCCATTGTGCCCACACTTCTGTGTTGTTGCGTGGCAATGTCTGTGTCGCTGTTACCTGTGTGAACTAGGAATAAATTCCTACTTAGCTTATTTTTGACAGGTATGGTCCTTGTTTTTATTCTCTGTTCACCTCCAGCTTATAGAAATCCTAGTTTTCAGTAGGCCGCCTTCTAGCAGTGAGTTTCGATCAGTCATACGCAGTGGTCTCGGGGAGGACTGGAAGTGTGCTTTACCATTGTAGGCCTCTGGCATCTGCACTCTCCTTGATCACATAGAAGCCTCCTTGAAGCAGGGTGTGCATGCGTCATTAGGTAGTCTTGGTGTTCTTGATGACAGAAAACAGCTGACTTGTAGTGGTCCGCAGATGTGGGGCCAGGCCTGTGGACCAAGTCACACAGGGTCTGTACCTCTCCTGTGTCTGGGCTTTTGTTTACTTAATAACCTAGAACATCTTGAAGCATTTGATGAGTGGTTACTGTGTGAAACACTGCAGTTTTTTTCCTGTCAGGTTCCTCTAGGATTTTATGATTCTTTTTATAACTGTAAGTGTGTTTTATTTTATTTATTTATTTATTTATTTATTTTTTGCGGCACCGGGGATTGAACTCATGACTTTGTGCTTGCCAGGCAGGCACTTAGGCCGCTGAGCTAGATCCCCGGCCCTTATAACTAAGTATAGAACTTTCTTTTCAAGGCTTTAAAGAGAATGATTTGACTTTTCATTTTGTCTTTTTAAAACCCTAGGAAAGGGATAAAGTGATGCCCCTAATTATACAGGGTTTTAAAGATGCAGCAGAGGAAGCAGGAACATCTGTAACAGGTGGCCAAACAGTATTAAACCCCTGGATTGTTCTGGGCGGAGTCGCTACAACTGTCTGCCAACCCAATGAATTTATCATGTAAGTTGATTTTTATTTCATGTCACTGGGTCAGTTTCTCTTCTGCATTTATTTATTTCCTTCCTTCCTTCCTTCCTTCCTTCCTTCCTTCCTTCCTTCCTTCCTCTGCCTGCCTGCCTGCCTGCCTGCCTGCCTGCCTGCCTGCCTGCCTGCCCTGAAGCTGGTCATCATTCACACACCATACAGTCCACCCATTTAAAGAACATGACTCAGTGGGTTTTGGCTCATTCACAGAGTATAACCATCACTATAGTTAATTTTAGACCATTTAGAACTTTTTTAAGGTTTGTTCACTTTTTTTTTTTTTTTTTTTTTTTGCGGCACCGGGGATTGAACTCATGACCTTGCGCTTGCAGGCGCTTAGACCGCTGAGCTAGATCCCTGGCCTTGGTGTTTTTGAGACAGGGTCTCACTATGCCGTTCAGGCTGACCTTGAGCTCACTTTGTAGCCCAGACTGGTCTCGAACTCACAACGATCCGCCTGTCTCAGCCTCCCGAGTGCTGGGATTACAGGCGTGAGCCACCACGCCCGGCTGGTTTGTTCACTTTTTACTGTATATCATTACTTTGATCTTATTCTTGAAAATGTATAGATTTTTTAAATTGAGTTATAATTTATAACAAAATATCACATAGCATATAATCCAGCATTTTAAAGTAACCAGTTCACAGACTTCCTGTGCAGCCATCACCCCCGTCCAATTCTTGAGAGTTCCCATCACATCAGAACGTGCCTTTGCAGTCCTTCCCAGTTCCCTCCTTCCCTCATTCTCTGGCAACCACTAATCTGCTTTTGTCTGTAGAGATTTATGTGTTCTGGACATGTATGCAGTACGTGGTGTTTTGTATCTGGCGTTGCTCACGTAGCACATTTTCAAGCAGTAGTACAAACCTGCGCTGCCTTTTTCATAGCTGAGTAACCCATTGTTGGGATATTCCATGTTTTGTTTTTTTTTTCTCCTTTCTTTTTCATTTATCTGTTGATGGACCTTTAGGGTATATTTTTTTCTAGATCAGTGGTGGCAAACCTTTTAAGAGCTTTTAATGATGACAAATGGCTTTAGCACACGTGCCATGGATTCGCCACCACTGCCCTAGATGAATAATGCTGCTGTGAACGCTCAGGCGTGTTTTGTTTCTTTTTGATGTGGACCTGAGTTTCTTTCTCCATAGCTTGTCCAGAGCTGTTGTATTGTGAGGTTTTGGTTAGTGTCCTAATTAGTGGGTATAAAACAGTATTACATGGTGTTTTTGCTTTGCTTTTCCTAGATGACTGATGATATTGAGCATCTACTTCTGGAAAAGGGGTTTTTGGGCATTTCTCTGTCTTTTTTTGAGAAATAGCTCAACACGAGTTTTCCTTTTCCACATTAGATGTTTGAAAGAACCGCTCTGTGCAGCTTTCTGAGGAGGCAGAATTCCATGTCTTGTTTGAGCAGGCATTGAGCGGTATTATGGTTACCTGACAGAGAACTCAGGTACCGAGGGCCTGCAGGACTGACACTCTCCCTGTGCCTTGGCCACCAGGTCTTCCAGAAGTACTTGCTCTGCCTAGCTACTCTGCTGCTGACACTTGGCACGTATTCCTTTGTTTGGGCCTTATAAGTAATATTCCAGCAAATGACCATACCGAAGTATTGGTTGTTTTATATGTGTTAATCTACTGCTAGGATCTCTGAACTCCAGGCTCAGATGCCTGTGCTAATAACTCTGGGCCCCTGCGGCTTGCCCTGCCCGAAGCTCCGCTTGCGTGCACCTCACAGTCCGACGAGCACAGCGGGTGGCGGATATCTTGGCATTTGCCCGACTGCTTGGTGATTTTAAGCTTACTCTTATGATCAGAGGTGAACATACTTGTATCTAGGTTTTAATTGGTCCTTCTAGGCCCAGTATCTGAGCGCTTCCTGGTAAGGATCCTGCATTTTACTTAAATTAAGTAAGGTTTTATT
>RJWT010050509.1:0-10840 GCA_004365215.1 Cuniculus paca
CAAGGGTGAATTTTGTGTTGTCTCCATAGCATAACAAACTAAAGGTGTTAGTGGGATCCAAAATGCACAATACATATTGGGAAAGTCAAAGGGGAGGAATTATCTAAAAAGGGAAGGAAATGACCACTCTTAATCTATTATCATGATTTGAAATTCAGATTGTATTCATAGTTCTGATTAGTTTCATTTTATTCCGATTGGTTTGATTTTATTATACTTGATGGCATGGACAGCTATTTTAAAGATAACAAAATATATAATGGCAGCCATAGAGGATGTCTAATTACCTTGTTTAGAAACCCTGTATGGCTTTCATTGTTTGTTTTGATTGATTTTACTCTATTCTGTGTGGTTTGATTGTAATATGTCTGAAGGTGTAGGCAACTATTCTGAAGATAACAAATATTATGGTAGCCAATGCTGTTTTGCTAATATCTTGAAATTCTATATTGCTTCCATTGTTCTGCCTTGTTTGTTTTGTTTTCTTATGTTTTGATTTGTTTCTACTGCTTTAGTGTGTTGTATTTTGTTTGATTTTACTTATCCTTGATGGTATGAGCAGGTATACTGCAGATAACAAGAGCCATTATGGAAGCCTTATCGATTGCTTTGTTTTTTTTTTTTTCTTTCTTTTTACACTGTTTCAAAGTCATGTTCCATGTTCATTGCTTTGTTTTGATTGACTTTACTCCATTTTGTTTTGTTTGGTTGTATTCTTTTCAAAAAAAAAAAGATGATAGCTCCTATACAATAAAATAGAATTAGATAAATGTAACAGAAAAAGAATGAACAAGAAACGGGAGGAGAAAAAAGCAGCAAAAGAAAAAAGGACAGAAAAGAAAAAAGAAAAAATCCCAAACCTCCCCCCAAAAAACTGAAGTAAAAGAGGAATTAATTTTTAAAATTTCCTTAATTTGGAATGAGTGGTTTATTTCTAGACCTGCAGTATTGGAGTCCACCAGAATGGGGTGAAGGCTGTGAGTCCTTACGGAGAACTCCTTTGTTTCCACACTGATTTTTGTATGTGAACACAGAGCCCCACCCCATGTTTCTTGCTGGATGTGATCAGTCAGTGGTACTCACCCCAGGGCTATATCAAACCATCAAGTCCCAGTTTCTATATCTCTCTGTGTGCCTCAAGTCCTGGCTTTCTCCATCAAGGATCTGGCCTGTGGGTTGCCAAGCACCCCCTCTGCTCCAGAGCCCTCTTCATCCATATACCCCTGCCTGAGGTGACCCCCACTTCAAGCCAAAGCATACCTCCCACCATGCTGGCAAATGAATGGGGAAGACAAGCACCACTGAGCTCTGTTCAGGCAGCTGGGTGGCAGGAGGTGCAGGTGTCTAGCAGTCTACTGAGAACTAATGCTTTCAAACTCATTCCCCACCCTCCAAAAGCCACATGCCGCTTGCTTGGCTTCTAAACTCAGAGGGCAGAACCCCCATGTTCTTTCCAACCCGAGCTTATACTTCTCAGGTTTTCTATATCTATTCTCTGCCCTCTCCGTGAACGTCTTGTTGCCGTCTCCCATCCAGTGACAGTGTTAGGGTAGCCCCAGAACCCCTGCAGTGTACTAGTTCAGTCTTAAACAATTAACCCCTTCCCAAATGGCTCCTGATTAGTCACTCTCATATTTGGTAGGCGCAGCACTGGACTTCTTCTCCAATTGTAACCTGCCATGCAAGAGTCACGGTCAGAGACAAACTCCACAGGGCTTTTCCTGGGGTAAGCACAGCCATTCCATTCCACTGTTCCTCTAGGGACCTGCGGATCCTCTCCAGGTTTACTTCCTGTTAGCAAAGAGAGGACCCCTCCTGGGAGCAGAGGCAAGCTTTTCAGACTGCTTCATTCTTTTCTCATGTTGTGCTACATTTCTTCAGCTTCTCTCTAGTTCAGTTTTCTTGTCAACTTCTGATTCTCAGAGATCTACTTTTTTCTTCACCAAATTGTTGTATCCCAGGTGTCTCTGTTCCCAGTCCCAGAGTGGCTGTGTTTTACTGCTGGTCTTTACTCCACAAGTTTTTAATCTCTGATCTCATTTTCACTTTTGTGAATGTGTCTCTAGCTCAATGTTGTTGGTCTTTGTTTTTCTTTTAATTTTGGGTTTCTATAAACAATTCTTGTGTGAAAAGTTTGGTGTATGTGTGCTGGTAAATACAAGTGTGAAATGTTCTTGAATATGTAACTAGAAGTAGAACTGCTTTCTGATCTGTGTCATGACTATAATTTGGAAATATCAGCAATTTATTTCAGAAATTGACATAATTATTCTAAAATATACATGAAAATCTAAAGGACTGAGAAATTTTGAACAAAGAATAGAGTAGGAGGACTTTTAATACCTGATTTTGATACTTACTGTGAAGCTACAGCTGTTAATACACCATCTGATTTGTAAAAGACAAGACAAACAGTCAATGGAAGAGAATGAAGAGAAACAGGCACATACATATATTGTCGATTTATTTCAGCAGAGACGTAAAGCAATTTTTTGGAAAGGGAATAGTGTTTTTTTGTTTTGTTTTGTTTTTCACATGCAGTGCTGTGAAAATTTATTCTTTATGTGCAAAATAATGAACACTGACTTTTACATCATACATGTATATAATTATTTTGAAAGAGACTAAAGCCAAATATTAAGACTTATACTTACAAAATTTCTAAAATCTTATTGGCTATATATTTGTAAAGGATATTTTTACTGTTATGTTTTTAAAAATAAAATTTATCATGTGTATTTAAGGCACATGATGTGATGTTATAAGATATATATACATAGTAAAAAGATAATTACAATGAAGAAAATTGATATATCCATCTCACATAACTACCCATTATTTTTATTTCTTTTTGTGGCCAGAGAAGCTAAAATTTAATCAATTAGCATAAACCATATTAAAAGTTCAATAATATTTCCTGTTCTCCATGTTATTGTGTTAATTTTCTTGTTGCTGAGAAAAAATACCCAATGCCCAGTTAAAGGAGGGAAGGTTTATTCTGTCTCAGTTTGTAGAGGGTTCAGTCCATGATCAGCTGGCTCCAAGCATCGCAGATGGCAGGCAGAGGAGCATAGCAGATGAGAAACTGCTCATGGCAGAGCAGGGCAGGCAGAATGCAGAAGCATACAGCAAGCAGCAAGCCTTCCTTCTCTCTCTCTCTTTATAGTCCATCCAAATTATAAGCCTATTGATTGGCACCACCCACACCCAGTGTGGGACTTTCTTTATCCCCCCCTTTAATTCCAGTGTCATACCCTTAATCCACATTCATACACCCTAATCCAGCCACTTTTGAAACTCCCCATCTATGACTGAATGAGGCTTTTGGAGGACATCTAGGTATAAGCCATAATAGTTGTACATTAAATCTCTAGATTTAATCATCCTATATATCATTCTTTATTATACTATAATATCCTCTAACCTGCGTCATCCCATCCCTCTCCCCTACCTCCACCCCAACTTTCTGATAAACATTGTTTTGTTCTCTGTCTCAGTATATTTTATTTTTGTTTGTGTATTTGTTTTTAGGCTCCACACAAGAGAGACTTTTCCAGTGTATTTCTTTTGGTGTATGGTTCACTTCACTGACATAACGTCTTCCAGGCTGATTCATGTTGCAGCACTTAGCAAGATCTCCTTCTTAGGGTTAGACAGTATTTCATTGTGTATGTCATTCCCCAGCAACTGACACTTAGGTTGTTTCTAAGCATTGGCTCTTGTGAGTAATGCTACTATGCAAATGGGAGTAAAGATCTCTTCAGAAGTCGGGGGTTTTATTTACTTGAGTAATACCCAGTAAAGGAATTTCTAGGTCATATGGTAGTTCTATTTTTAATTTCTTTAGAAACCTCCAAACATTTTTGGTAATGGCCGCACCAGTCTACATCCCCACTTCCAACACTGCACAGGAATTCTTTTTTATGCATGTCTCACTAACATTCATTATCTCTTGACTTTTTGAAAATGATCATTTTAACAGGTGAGAAGTGGTATCTCATACGAGTCTTGAATTCACATTTCTCTGATGATTAATTATGTTTAGTGACTTTTAAAATACCTGTTAACCATTTTTGTCTTCTTGGGAGAAATGTCTATTCAGATTTTTGCCCATTATAAAATAAAATTATTTCTCTGCTGTTGAATTTTATTAGTTCTTTATAAATTATGGATATTAACCCCTTGTTAGATATACGGTTTATAAATATTTCTCTTAATCTATAGGCTGCTGTTTCATGTTCCTGTTACCTTGGCCAAACACAAGATTTTTAGTTTAATGCATTTTCATTTATTTATTTTTGCTTTTGATACAGTACCCAAAAAATTATCACCATAGCCAGTGTTCACAGTGTTCACTCTTGGACTTCCTGGACTCCAGTACTGTAAACCCATATAAATTCATTGTCTGTGTAAGTTACTTAGTCTCAGGCGTTCAGAAGCAGAAAGCATAGTAAGATGATCAGGAAGAGAGTTATGCCTACAATTTTTTAGTAATATTTTTCACTGTTCACAGTCTTATAATTCCACACAAACTTTTGGATTTTTTCCCTATTTCTGTGAATAATGTCACTGGATTTTTGTTGAAGACTGTGTTGAATTAGTATGGATATTTTAGCAATGTTAATTTCCTGGTCCATGAATATGGGGCACCTTACATTTATTCATGTCTTATTCAATTTATTTCATTAATGTTTATAGTATTTTGTGTGTGTATCTTCTACCTCTTTGGTTAACCTTATTGTTAGCTATAGTATTTTTGTACTATCATAAATGAAACTACTTCCTTGATTTTTTTCTCAAGTCAGTATTTTTGTGTAAAAATACTAATGAATTTTGTGTGTTCATTTTGTGTCCTGCAACTTTACTGAATTAATTTATTAATTCTAAATATTTTTCTGTGAAATCTTTTAGTTTTTCATATGTAGGATCGTGTCATTTGCAAATAAAGATACTTTCACTTCTTTCTTTCCACATTGGACAGCTTTTCTTTTCTTTTCTTTTTTCTTTTGTCATATTGTTCATTAGTACTTCTGGTACCATGTTGACCAGAAGTGCTGAAAATGGGCCTCATATCATATCTTAGTGGAAAAACTTTCTTTTTAGTTTTTTCCTACATTGATTGTAATGTTATATGTGAATTTTTTGTAAAGACATTTATTATTTTCAGGAGCTCTTCTTCTATAATTTAACTGTTGAGTTTTAATTAAGAAATGACTTTGGGTTTGTTGAATGCTTTTTCCTTTATCTAGATGATCATGTTCTTATGTTCATTTCATTAAATGTAATATTGTGCATTGATTGATTTGCATATGTTAAACTAATCTGTCATCCCAGGGATAAATCCCACTTGCTCATGATTTATAATTGTTTTGATGTGGTTTTGGATTTGGTTTGCTAATATTTTAATGAGTTTTTGCATCAATATTCATTAGAGAAACTGGCCTGCATTTTCTTGTTATGCCTTTGTCTATCTTAGGTCTCAAGGTGATAGTCTCATAAAATATGTTTGGAGGTATACTTGTAACTGTATTTTCACAGAAGTTTTTAGAAAGTATTTCTATTAGTTCTTTGAATGTTTGATGTAATTCATCTATAAAGCAATCTTTTCCTGGATTTTAATTTATTGAGAAGTGTTTTATTTCTCCTTTAATGTCTTTATGTGCTATTGGTCTGTTCAGGCTTATTTCTTTCTGACTGCATTTTTGCAGATTTTATTGTTCTAGGCATTCATAATATCTCCTAAACATTTTAGTCTCTTTAATATCTTAATTTCTCTTTTATTTATTTTAGTCTTCTTTTTTTTTTTTCCTTACTTATATTAGCTGAGGGTCTGTCAATTTTATTAAGAAAAAAGTTAACACAGTTTTATTGATACTTTCTATGGTTTTCTGGTCTCCATTTTATTTCTGTTTTGATTTTTATATGTATTTTCTTCTGCTAGTTTTGAGTTTATATTTCTCTCTTTCTACTTCCCTTGAAACTAATGTGAAACTATTTGGGATCTCTTTAGTGTAGGCATATATTTTTGTAAGTTTTCTTATCAGAACAGCTTTTGCTACATCCTGTAGGGGTTTTTTTTTAAATGTTGAGTTTTTATTGTCACTCATCCCAAGATTTTTTTTAAATTTTTCATTGTTATTTCTTCTTTGAATCATCAGTTGTTCAGAAGCATTTTATTTAATTTCCATGTATTGATGAGATTCTAAACTTCCTCCTGTTGACTTCTAGTTTTGTAAAACTGTCTTCTAAAATATTAGATATGATTTCAACCTTCTTAGATCCATTAATACTTGTTTTGTAGTATAACAAGTAATGTATCATGGAAAGTGGTCATGCATACTAGAGAAAATATATATTCACCTATTAAGTCCATTTAGTCAAAAGTGCAATTTAGGTCTACTATTTCCTTCTCAAATTTCTGTCCAGTTGAGCCATAGATTGTTTAAAGTGGGGTACTACTGTGTTGCTATCCAGTTTCCCCTTCATATCTATCAATATTTGCTGATATATTTAAATATTCTAAGCAATGGTTATACATATTTATAACAATAATGACATTGTCTCTTGCAACTTTTTTATTTGAAGTCTATTTTATCAAATGCAAGTGTAACCATTCCTTTGTTCCTTTGATTATCATTTTTGTGCAATATCTTCTACTATCCTTTACCTACATGCCTTTTTAAAATTTGAGTTTCTGGGGCTGGGGATCTAGCTCAGTGGCCTAAGCGCCTGCCTGGCAAATGTGAGGTCATGAGTTCAATCCCTGGTGCTGCAAACAAAAAAAAAAATAAATTAAATAAAATAAAATTTGAGTTTCTTATAGGCACACGCAGTTGAATTGAGTGTTCACCCTTGGGGTATCATCTGATTAAGGAATTTAATCCATTTATGTATGAAGTTATTATTGACAGGTAAGGACTATGGTCCTTTTATTTGTTTTCTGGTTGTTTTGTACTTTTCCTTTTTGTCCTCTTATTGCCTGCCCTTGTGATCTGATAATTTTCTGTAGTAGGAAGCTTTGATTTCTTTCTCTTTGTCACCTGTATAGCCATTGTAGATTTGTGTTATGTAGTTACCCTGGAAAGCACACAAAATATAATCTCTTTTAAGTGATGGCAGCTTAACTTCTGTCACAAACAATATTCTAGACTTTTACCCTATTCACACAATTTGTTTTTAATGTCACAGTTTGCATCTTCATATATTGTGTATCCCTTAACAAATTATTCTCAGTTATTTTTGATCATCTTAACCTTTCATTTTTATACTGAAGACATGTATGAACTACATGTTACCTTTATGGTATTGCAGTATTTTAGAATTGGCCAAATATTTACTTCTATCCATGAGTTTATGCTTTCAAACATAGTCATGATAATGATTATAATCTTTTTTCTTTCTGACTGCAAAACTCCCTTGAGCATTTCTTTTAAAGATAGATTTAGTGATAATGAATTCTCTCCCCTTTTGCTTGTGAAAACATTTCATCTTCATTTATAGGACAGCTTTACTCAGTATAGTATTCTTGGCTAGAAATTTTTCTTTCAGCACTTTGAATATATAATTTATTTTCCTCTAACTTTCAAGGTTTGTGCTGAGAAATCTACTAATAGTATCATTTGATTTTCTTATATATAAATCAAAGCTTTTCTCTTGATGTCTTATCAGCTCTCTGTGTTTGATGTTTTTTGAGACAACTTCTCCCTGTTTTTCCCAGGTGGTCTTGAATTTTACATTCTGCCTTAACCTCCTAAGTAGTTGGGAGGCGACTAGGCTGGCTGTCTTTGACTTCTGCAATTTTTATTATAGTGACTCAGAGAAGACTTCTTTCAGTAGAATATACTTGCTGACCTTAGAATTTCATGCATCTGAGTATCTACACACTTTCTAACTCTCATCAGTTTTCAACAGTTATTTCATATTTTATTAAATAAGCTTCCTATTCCTTTGTCTATATTTTCAGAAGCTTTCATAATGCAAGTATCTGTTGGCTTAATGGTGCTCCATAATTTCCACATGCTTTCATTTTTTTTTTTCCTTTGACTGGATCATTTAAAAAGACACATATTTAAGTTCATCATATCCTTTTCTCTGCTCCTTTATCAACTCTACTTTTCAAGTTGTCAATTGTATTTTTTATTTCTTTGATTGAATTTTTCAGCTTCTTGCTCTCTGTGTGAGTTGCTTGTATAATAGCTATCTCTTTGTCTAGCTTTTAATTCAGATGATGGATTGTTTTCTTGGTTTCATCGACTCGTCAATTTGTATTCTCTGCTATCTTACTGAGATTTCTTAGGATTATCTTTAATTAAAATTCAAAAAATTCATAAATTTCCAAAATTCTGTAGGGTTGGTCATTATAGAATTCTTGTAATTTTGTGATGACACTGTTACGTTGGCTCTTCATTTTCCTCATGTTCCTGCATTAATCTCTGAGCATCTTGTAGTTTAGCCACTTTCCCCAAACTTTAAGAAGTAACTTTTGTAGCATAAGTCCATACTGCAGATGACCTGAAAATTTCAGTTATGTAGCGTATAGTGGTTCTGGTTTTCTGTGGGCATAGTTATTGTTACTATTAGTGATGATTAGAGATGCCTCAGTGGTCTGAACAGTAGTTTTTTTGGCAATGATGTTTGCTGAATGGGGTATTAGAGTGAAGATTTTAGTATCATTCTGTTCTTAAAAGTCTTAGCTGTGGGGTCTGCCCTCTCTCCTCATGTTGAATCTGACATGCCTCACAATCATATGTCTAATAGAGGATCACCACATTTCTCTCCATCTTTTCTCTCATTTCTTCTCTATATTATGCTACCTGCCCTTTACATTGTCTAGGGCAATATTATTTGTATTTGCTTCTCTAAAACTTTTAGTGTTCTGCACTATGTCTATGTCTATGTCTATGTCTATGTCTATTAAATACTGAAAGTTGAAACCAATCAAGAGTGTTTCCATTATCATGGCTATGTTAACATGATGGCTATGTTCATATATTAGTTGAACCAAGCGGTAGGCTATAATCACATATCCAATATAATATTACCTGAGCTATTAAAATAGAATGTCAAGTTCAAGTCAATTCTCTTTTCTTATATTCCTTGATATCTAAAACTAAGTCAGTAACACCTATTTATTTAGGTAACACAATCCATTTATTTAAAATAAATCCTGCAATTGTGTTTAAAATGAAATTGTAACTGGTATTTAGCTATATCTCTTAGGTGCTTAATGATAATCTAATAGGAAGTAGTAAAGTTTCCTGAAATTACAATATTTTTCATATGTTAAGTTGAATAGCAATATTAGATAACATCTTCTGCAACTGTGGTGTCAAAAATCTGATAGCGAATTTGCTGTTCCGTTCCATTTGTGACATTATATGACCTGATAATACATTCCATCCACGAATATGCATCAATTTTTGTTCCTGGAGGACAAAACATATTCATGATCAAATCCATACTTCTCTAAAGATCATCGTCAAGTAGGACTTCTGATGCTGGAATCTGGAAGAATTTGTCAGAATCCATGAGATAAGCTTCTAAGACGCCTGTCCCATCATCAAGAGTAAATGTCATATCAAACACATGTTGCAGGGGTACGATACCCAACACTTCTGCCACAGAAGAAGGAATCCATGATGTTTCACCAGCAAGGGAATTTAAATTTTGTATTGGTTTCAAACTAGAACACTGCTTACACCCATAGTAATACAGTCTTCCTTGTATAAGGAATGGTACTGAAAGATCCAGGAGCTCCAGGTCTTCAGGGCCAGATTTTACAGGAATTATACTATGAAATTCACTTGAAAGTTTATAGATTTCACCAAGCATACCTCCTTCTATCGAAATTAGACATTCATTTGAAAGCAGGAGAATACTGTTATGTTTTACAAAAATGAATAACTACTTTTCATCCTCCTTGATTCAGTGCTCCAGATTTATGAATCATATAAGTGTGTATTTTGTAATTTGGTATCTGGTGTTTTAGTTGTTCCATCTCTTAAAATTATATCCAAATTGTTCTCATGTGAAACTTCTTGCAGCGAATGACATTTGGGACAATAAAGTTTAACAGAGTGAAAAAGTGTTTTGGGCTTATATAATCTTCATTTCGCTCAGATTTGGTATTGGTGGGGAGCCTTTTGTTTCAAAATGGCACATAACGGTGTCTTCTCCAAATACTGATGGTCAGTAAGTATTGTAGCTGACAGTTGTTTACATCTTTCTACCTCATATAGTGATACTGATCCAGAGCTTGAAAGGGTTATGTCTTGGTCACCTTTTTCTCATTGCTGAGACAAACACCTGACACCCAAAATTAGGGAAGAAAAGGTTTACTTAGCTTACAGTTCTTGGTGGTTTCAGTCCATAATCAGTTGACTCCAAAGCAGAGTGGCATGGCACTGGGGCAACACTTCAAGGCAGCAGCCAGAGAAAAAGGAGGCAGCCGTTCATGGCAGCTGCAAGCAGCAAGAGTGAACGGCACCAAAGAGGAAAACACAACCCATTCCAACCTTACATTGTATGTCAGCTCCACCCCTGGGTGGGTGCAGAACTAACACCACCAATCTCAGCACTACACAATGAATCAATCATAAATGTTAGATTCAGCCACTTCCATGACTACATGAGGCTTGGGGGGGCCATCTATACAAACTGTAACATTCCACCCCTGGCCCCCCAAAGACTCATATACATCCCTTATATAAAAGGCATTTAGTGCATCTCCATGAGTTGCCAAAGTCCTAACAGTTTCAGCATTGCTGAAAAGTCCAAGTCTTAAGTCTCCTCTGAGATCTAAGGCAGACTCTTAGTTGCAAGCCCCTATACAAATGAAAAC
>RJWT010050510.1:0-10849 GCA_004365215.1 Cuniculus paca
CAACAAAAGTGGGGAGAACAAGCCTCTTCTCCTCCCTTATATTGTAAGTAGGCTACCCCTCCCCCCCTCCTTGGGTGTGGCACTCACACCACCTCTGTGTCCTCCTCTTCTACAGGCTGAAGATAATTACAAAGTAAGGACCCTGGCTCCCTGCTGAATCTCTTAAACTTCTAAACTTAAGTTGACACAATGTATCAACCCTAACAATGTTTGTACCACCAGTGGTACAAGCTGCCCATTGGAACAGTCTGGTATATCAAGCAGTAGGAATGTGTTAAATGATCTAAATGGAACTAGGCTAATTTTTTTTCCTCTCCACAGTTTCCCATTCTTATATTCCTTAGTAATTCACTTAAATGTTATTACCACCTATTTCAGTCATCTATTGATGTGTAATAGACCATTCTAAATTTAGTCATGTAAAGCCACAACCATCTTACTATGTTTATAGGATTCTGTGGGGACAGGAATTTGAATGGCTTGTCTTGTGGAATATTTGGAACCTCAGCTGGGAAGACTCACATGGTGAGGAGCTGGAGTTTATTTGGACTCTCTTTACTCACATGCTTTGTGCTTGAACTGGGGTGAGTTGAAGGCTGAGTTAGCTAGGATTGTTGATTGATGCACCTTTGCATGGCTGCAACACGCTTTGTGGGCTTTCCCACAGCAATCTGAGTGTAGTTGAACTTCTTCATTAGTGACTGAGCATGCTAAAGAGTTTGAGTTTTAGTAAATAATGAGGTAGTTGTGTGGGTTTTGTGACCTAATCTTGGTTGTCAGGCTAGATTCTCGGTTGAAGTAGTCGTGTACCTTCCCAGATTCAAAGGGAGGGGACACAGACCTCACTTCTGATAGGAGTATCAAAAACCTTGAAATCTTATTATCCTTGTTTTTAATCTCTTCCTTCTCTCTACATTTATCAGCCACTACACATTTACTTTTTAAATTTGAGAAATACTTTCTTTTTTTCATTATCATGAACCTAAGTAAGAATTTTATCATCTTTGATTTGAGTTTTCCATGATCTTTTGGTTGGTCAGTCTGTTTTACTTTGAATAAAATAATGATTCCTCATTTTGTTTGTTTGAAAGTGGTTACTTACTGCATGCTGGTCTCTGCCCAAATTGCTTAGCTTAGTTAGTAAAGGCTGGTTTCACCTAATTTTCTGCTCTGTACTTGACTTTGCTTGTACTCCTCCTTTGTACTGATTGTTTTTCTTTCCTTTTTTGCTAGCTCTATGTTTTTTTGTATTTCCTTCTTTCTTTTATCTTTTTTGGCGGCACCAGGGACCAAACTCACAACCTCGCGCTTGCCAGGCAGGCACTTAGGCCGCTGAGCTAAATCCCCACAGCCCTTTAGCTCTTGTTTTTGAGGCCTCATGTTTCCTCATCACTTCAATCTTCTTAGTGGCTTCAGATAATGTTACTTCCTCTTCTTTTGGTTCAGATGTTGGTCTCCTGTCATTAGAATCACCATGACTTCCATGAGGTCAGGAGCTGCATCTTAAATCCTCTGCCACTGTTGCCTGTCCCATTGTTAAATATTCAGTGAACTTTTGCGAAGTGATTGAAAACAGATTACACTTTGGTAGAATTTTCGAAAGGTTTGAGTAAGTTATTGGGTTTTCTCAAATCTTTATGAAATTACCAAGTAATCATTTGTGCTCTGGGAGAATTATACTTAGAGAAGCTTTTAAAAAAGGGACTTTACATCCTGTGTTTCAATGTTTTTATTTTAGGTAAAGCATATACAGCAAAATTTAAGTGTGTTCGAAACATTATTCTTAAGTGATAGAAAATTTAGAGAATTGGGCAAGTATTTAAAACAAGCTTGGATAAGATTAAAGGCTCTGAGAATAAAATCAAAATCAAAACAGTATTGTTTGTAGCTGTGGCATTTGAAAGCTTTAATTTTGGCCGTGAAATATTTCACATGACAGATTTCATTCCAGCCTGTTTCTTTCTGGTCAGGAACGTGTGGTAGTTCACTTTTGGCAGTTGCACTGTGTGAAAGGGCTGGGGTCAGCATTGCTGTACAGAAATGGGTCAGTGAGTGTTCAGATGAAAGGGAAAACACTTTTAAAGAGCTTTTATTTATTGCTGGTGTAATAAGACAAAATAATTATAAGCTTGAACCTCTCATCATGTTCTTGCTTCCTCCATTTCTCAAATGCTTTGCCAAATTAACCACATCAACCAGTTTTATAGAGAATGGATTGCTATTTTAAATAGTTCTTCTAGCTGCTATTCTTAAGAAGCTTCTTCAGAAAGCTTGTCTTCGTAAAGGACATATGTCTCCTTTGTACTTCTGCAAAAATCTTAAATGGCTGCTTGAAGAGAGCAGGCAGCATGTTCTGCTTCTGGGAATGATAAAGTGCAACCAACTATTTTTCAGCTAAGCTGGAAGAACTCTATCCTACTGTTGCTTTAAAGGATTATTTCATTACTGTCAGAACAGATAACAAGCTAGGATTTTTTATGAGCGATAAATGACAAGTTGGATTGCTGCCTATGGCTCTTAAACAATGTAACATTCTAGAATTAAAGAGAAAGTACTCAGGTAGCCTTTGAAGGCAGTCTAGATCCTCTGTGCATGGAGATAAGATTGCTCTCTATTTCAATTTTTTTCTGGGAATAAAACAGAAAGTGTAAGGCTTCTGCAAACCTAGGAACAGCTTTGCCCTCAAATTTGTACTGGAATGTTATCAGAAGTGTGATGGGCCTCTTTGCCAGTCACCATGGAAACTGATCAAGTTGCTAGTCTTGTCTTTGGGCTATTTGGGTGGCTTAGATAAAAGATGACCAACCTGTCAGATCCTATTCTTCATATAAGCATTTTCTTTAAAAAAATGATTAAAAATATTGTTACTTAAGGGAGAATAGGATATTGTATTATGTTTCTATTAGGCAATTTAAAGCATTCAGTTCAGCTGAAGAGTGTCCTGGCCAAGAAACATTAATGACATTATCATTCTAGATGGGCATAATTTCATTGGTTTGTGATTTTTGTCTGTTGGCCTCTGTGCTTATATATGCAACAGAGTAACAAATGTTTAATTTCCATTTCTCTGCCTAGTGTTGGAGGAAGACTTGTTATAGAAATTAAGACATGGCAATTATTTTATCATACCACTGCCAAGTGAAATGTGGTTTAAGTGATGGTGTCAGAAATATAAAAGTTAAAAGCATTTGTGAGCAATTATGGCAATTAAATATTCAAATTTTACAGATATCTAATAGTATCTCTTTTGAAATGACCAGTCTGTAGCTAAAATAGGGAAGGCCGTATGTTTTTGGTTATCTCTGGAAGTCTTTACCTAGATAGTTTCTTCCATTATTTTAGTGGAGAACTGGTTAAGCTCTGAGCAGTAATTCTGGGGAGTTACTTGGTCTAATGAAGGAATGTTTTTTAATTAATTAACTTTAGAAATTGAGGTGAAATTCACAGTGATAGAAGAGTTAAGTGTTATACACTAGACCAATTATGTTAGGAAAGATTTGTTCCTTTATTTTGGTGGTACTAGAGATTGAACCCAGGGTCTTTGCACTGAGGTACATCCCCAGCCTATCTATTTGTCTGTCTGTCTATCTATCTATCTATCTATTATTTTTTTAGAGACAGGGTCTCACTAAGTTTTGTAGGTGAAATGGTGATGCTTGAGCTTGTGATCTCCAGCCTCAGCCTCCTAAACTGCTGGGATTACAAGTGTGCACTACCACACCTGGCTGGATTTTTTTCTATTTTGAGATCTGAGCCTGACTCAGAAAGCAAAATGAGACATTGAATGATTGGGGCTTCCTCTTGGTTGCTTCAAAATAACATGTCCAGTAAAGTCTCTTCTATGAAATAAATATCAAGGGAATAAAATCCTGTGGTTCCGCAAATAAGGATAATTCTGTTTATTTGTTCAAGAATTTACTGAGTCCTTAACCACATGCTAGGCATTTTGTAGATCATGCAGATGTAGTGGTAAAAGTTTGTGTCTTTAAGGAGTTTACAGTCTAGCAGAAGAGTCACGATACATCTATTTTTTAGATAGTAGTAAGACTTAAAAAAAGAAAATAGTGATAGGAGATGCTCTTTTTGTTAGGTTTGTCTGTCATGGGCTCTCTGAAGAAACGACATTTGAGCAGAGATCTGAATAAATTGAGAAACTGGGCTCCAGAAAGAACAAAAGTCCTAAGGTAGAATCAACTTGGCTTATTTGAAGAATAGGAGGAAGATCATTGTGACTAGGGGAGAAGTAGGTAGGTGTGTGTCATGCAGAACCTTGTAAGCCAGAGCAGAAATTTGGAATTTTTCTGAGAATGATGTAGTGGATTTTTGATGACATGGTCTAATTTACTCCTTAAAAGGCTATGATATAGAGAATAGACTATAGGGAAATAAGAATAAAAACAGGGAGACCAGCTAATGGCTAATGCAAGAATCTAGGCTAAAGACGATAGCTTCACCTGTGGTGGTGGAGGTAGTGGGAAGTTCTTAGGTTCCAAAAATATTTTAAATGTAAAACCAGTACTTCAATTTCCAGTACCATCAAAAAATTTATAGGTATATGCATTTGATCATTTTAACTATTTCAAAAGTACTGTTCATTGGCCATAAATACATTCACATGGCTATACAACAGTACCATTATCATGCCCAGAACTTTTTCATCGTTCCATCAGTATGTATACAGTATGCAGTAAACATGCCTCCTTTCCCCGATTATCCTTAGGTCCCGGTAACCACCAATCTATTTTCTTTCTCTATGAATCAAACTAGTCTAGGTACCTTATAGAAATGGAATCATACAGTATTTGTCCTTTTGTGTCTGGATTATTTCACTTAGGAGAAAGTTTTCCAAGTTATCCATGTTGTAGCATATGTTAGAGTTTAATTTCTTTTTCGGTTCTTTGGTTTTGGTTTTAGCAACTGTGTAAGTGGTAGTAATATTTTGTAAGATAGAGATGACTTCTGAAGGAGAGATTGGGAGTAAAAATCTGTTCTCTTTTATACATGTTAAGTTTTGAATGCCCAGTAGCCCCTCAGTAAATATATTAAGTCCAGCCCTCTTCTGAGAGGTTGGGGCTGGTGATTTAAATTTGGGTGTCATCAGATTATAGTGGCATTTAACGTCAGTAAGATCACCTGTGAAGGTAGGCTAGCTTTGAGAAAATTGTCTTTTAACTATTTGTACATTTTAAGGTTGTGGAATACATGTATTCAGAGGCTAATCTGAGTGGTTTATATATAGTTTAAAAATGACATTGGCTTTCAATTTTCAGATTGGTATTGCACATTAGCTTCAAGCAGTTGTTTTCCTGTGAGGCAATTCACTTATTTTCTTTGACTTAAAATAGTGGTAAGCTTTGTTCTTTTAGAACTTCTACATGGAATTAAAAAACTTGTGTCAGGATAAAATGAATATTGACTAGAATGGTTATTTCCAAAAGCTACACAGAATAAAAATTTTATTGTGATAAGGACAACCTGAAAATTAATAGATGCCAGTGATAATAGGATAGAGGGAGCTTGTTTATGAATGGAGTATTTTAGTGAGCAAACACCAGCTGTGCATGACTAAGGGTGGCACCTATCCAGGGGAAGGACATTTGGGAAAATTTGTATACTTGTTTTTTTCTTTAATAGCAGAGAGGCTTTTTAGTGAGACTACTAGTCTCTTTTCTTTTTGAAAGGATTAAGTTTCAAAAGAAGGATCAGACCACTTTGATGGGGGGTAAAGTGGGGGTGGAGAGGATATTTAGAACAAGAGGGATGTTAGCTGTAATACTGGAGTACAACTTTTCCCTAGACACTTACTCATAGGCATTTGGCCAAGTTCTTATGAGGCAAATCTTACTATTGCTTCTTTTTTCTCTTTAATGAGAGTTGCTTAGCTTGATTAGTTCCCAGTTTTGTCTTTACAAAAATCACTCAATGGAGCTTGTGAATTCTAGTTTTTTTGAAAACAGTTTCCCCATTATAAGCAGTACATGTTTTGAGTATCACATCTTTGGAAAAGTAGTCTGGTAGAAGTTGTTTTTATAGTGAAGAAAAAAGGGGTTGGTTTCATGTTGCTAAAGGATGTTATAATTAATCAAAAAAAAAAAAAGGAAAATTTGAGTATCCAGAGTCTAGAGGAGGAAATGAAGTCAGGAAAGAATACACTTGCTTGGAAACAAGTGCTGTAAATGGAATTGGAGTAAGCTGACATCTGCCTCTGATAAAATCCTCTGTAAGCCTGCTACTTTTTCTCATGTCCTCATGTTAGGGCTCCGATATTTTCATGTTTGCCATGGAAATGATTGTGATAATATAAATGAGGTTTTATTTTTATACGTGATTAGATAAGGGAGATGGAATCCAGCTGTTACTTAAGTGTGTGTCCTATAAAGCACAGCAGAAAACATGACATAGGCAGTAGTAAATCAAAGGTGGCAGAGGGTATTACTGAGCCTCATGGAATAGGGATGGGCACATACCTTTCTTGTTTGTCTTGATGACTGTTGGTTTTGGTTTTGGCAGAGTTGAGTAGGTTCCTGTAGCTGATTGCATCACAGAATCTGTGGTTTTATGATTTAGTTTGTGAAACTGCAGAGCTCCAGGCATTCTTTTAAAGTGTGTTTATTAATTACCTGTTACATGTCGGACATTGGGGTAGGAATTTTGGATAGAATGGTAAAGAAGAAGGCAGACAGTTCAAATTATTTATGTCTCTGCTAAGTGCCAGAAAGGAGAAATTCTTTTGTCATAAGAACATACAAACAAGGTACTGATCCTAATCTGAGGGTAGAAAGAAGTCTTCTCCCAGGGAATAATATTAATTACATCTGCCTTCCCAAAACCACCATTACTTCTTCTGATATCACATGGTCTTTTATTTTTTCATGGTAATAATTACTATTGCCCCCAGTTCTTTTTGTTTGTTTTTTGTTCATCTTCAGTGAATGCCCCCGCCCCCCCATTGGAATGAAAGCTTGTGGAGAGTTAGGTCTTTTGTGCCAGAAAACTCCAAGTGTAAAGCAGTATGTATAGGGAGGAGGAGGTGCCGAAAAGACCAGTGAATTGGCAGTCAGTGTAAGAAGGAGACCTTGGAGATCATGTCAAGAATTTTGGAATTTGGCGTTTATCCTGAAGGCAGTGGGATCAGATTTACTTAAAAATTATTTGCTGTTGTATAGAGGATGGCAGTGGGGGCTGTTACATTGGATACAGGAGACCAATCCAGACTATTAAAATTAACATAAGGAGGAAAGTATGGCAATATCTTGAACTGGGATGTTGGCACTAGAAATAGAACTGGAGGTAAAATGATAGATCATGTGTATGGATTGGAAATAGAGAAAGAGGTTAAAGATGGTCTCCCTTCGAGGTTTATTGACTACAACTGAGTTGAAGTTAGTAAAATAGATTTTCCTCAATGCATTTGAAAAATAATAATGTATGTTTTCAAGTTCAGTATACAGAGCTTACCTGGCTTGATGCTGGGACTGGGAAGAGCACACCAAGAAGCCAGCTAGCCAGCCTTTCTGGTAAGCCGTGCAAAGCATGCTGACCACAGGAAGAGAAAATTCAGACAGCGCCTCCCGTGAGCCTCCCAGCTCGAAATCCCCCCTCCCTGCCCCGCCTCAAGCAACTGGCTGGTTCGAAGGTCAGGCTGAGTTGAGGATAGCAGTATGCAATATAGCAAATATGAGGGATTTCCTTCTATCTTGTTTTTGAAATATAGTTTTGTTTTGTTCTGATTAATTGTTTTACTTCATTCAATGTTCTATTTTGATTGGTTTCATTCTGTTTTGTTTTTGGTTTGATTTTGCTATATCTGATGGAATGGATAACTATTGTGAAGATGGCAAGATATATTATGGTAGCCATTGTTTTCCTGTCATCCTGCTTTGAAGTTCTGTACCAATTTCACTGCGTTGCTTTGATGGAATTTATTCTGTTGTGTTTTGTTGGGTTTTATTGTCTTTAAAATAAAATTAAAAAATTAAGAAAAAAAAACTTACCCAGTTTATGAAAATTCACAAATGTGTTGAACTTTTTGAGTCATCTTTTGGTCAAGATAGAAAAGCAATCCTGTAATCCCAGCACTTGGGAGACCGAGGTAGGAGAATTGTTGCAAATTTGAGGGCAGCCTGGGTTACATAGTGAGTTTAGGACCAACTTGAGCTACATGGTTAGACCCTGTCTCAACAAAACAAAATGAAACAAAACAAAACAAAATGAAACAAAACAAAACAAAGCAAAACAAAAGATAGAAAAGCAAAATACTTTTCAGCATATACTGTTTACTTACTAATAAATAATCTGTATTTTTGCTTAAGTATGCTATTTGTTATGATTGAGTGAAGTTCTAAAAGTTTTTAAAAATAGCTTTATTGAGGTATAAATCATATATTGTATAATTCATCTTTTTGAACAGTATAATTTGGTGGCTTTTAGAATTTTGTCAGTTTTGCTTCCATCGCCATCAATCGTAGAGCATTCTCGTTACCCCAAATAGAAGCCCCACCTCCCTTAGCTGTTACCTCTCAATTTCCCCATGTACCCCAGCCCTAGGCAGCCACTAATTTACTTTATCTCTTTATAGATTTGCCTATTTTAGACATTTCATATAAATGGAATTTTATTAGGTTGGGCCTTTGTAACAAATTGCCATAGACTGGGTGACTTAGATATCAGAAATCTTTATTTCTCAGTTTTGGAGGCTGGGAAGTCCAATGATCAAGGGACTGGGAATCTGGTGTCTCATTAAGAACCTGCTTCCTGGTTTGGACATTGCTTTCTTCTATTATAACATGATGGAAAGAGTGAGGCAGCTTCTGAGGCTCCTTTCATAAGGGCTTTAATCCTACTTATGAGGCCTTGATCTTCATGATCTAATTTTTTCTGAATGGCTCTACCTCCTACCTTCTACTGCTTTCACACTGGGGGTTAAGATTTCAACAAAAGAATTTGAGGGGAGACAGACCATTCAGTCCATTGTAAGAATCACGTACTGTGTGGTTTATTGTGGTGCTTTCAAGGTTTGTCCGTGGTATAGTAGTCTATCTTTATCCTCAGATGTTACAAGATCCCTGAATGGGATACCTTAAACTGTAGATAGTATGAAATCCTATAATCGAATGATTTTTCCACCTTAACTAAACACTTATCAAATGGTTGCTGTGGATTTTATAGTTTGAAATATGATAGCAAAACTAGCATGGTTTCTTTTCACAATTTCAAGACTAAATGATTTATTCTTTTGTAGATCTTAGTAACTCTAGCGTATGATTTTTTCTTTCCTTAGGTTAAGAACTTTAGCCTTTTCATCTAAAGGAAGCACTTGATAGCTTTTCTTTGGCATATGTGTATTTCCAGTGTCACTATTACTCTTGTACTTGGAGGTCATTATTAAGTAAAAGTTACGTGAACATATGTACTGTGATACAGCTACAGTTGACTGAATAACCAGATGGTGACTAAATAAGTAGGTTGGGTGGGTAGCATGGATTTGCTGGACCGAGCAATGATTTAAAGTCCCAGGGGAGTAGATGGGTGGTCGAACAGGATGATGTGTGGTCTCATCATGCTATTCAGACAGTGCGGAGAAATTGACTATTTCTAGAATTTTCCATTTAGTATTTTTGAACCGCAGTTGACCATGGGGAATTGAAACTACAGAAAGTGAAATGACAGAAAGGGAGGACCACTATGTATTTCAGTATTTCATTTCTTTTTTGTTGCTATATTGTATATACCACATATTATTTATTAATTTCAAAAATTGACATTTGGCTTGTTTCTACTTTTTGGCTATTATGGATAATACTGCTGTGAACATTTGTGTACAACTGTTTGTGTGGACATGTATGTTAGTTCTCTTGCCAGTATAGAAACTATATTTAATTGTTTGAGAAACTGCCAGATGTTTCTAATGTGACTAGCATTTATACTCCAGAGTATGAAGATTCCTGTTTCTCCATATCATCACTAAAATTTTTTTTAGACTATAGTCATCCTTTTGGGTTTGAAGTAGTATCTCATGGCTCTGCAGTTCCCAACTGTTTTCAGTGAACTAAAATGAAATGAAATTAAGCTGGCAAACTTATTGGCTAACGTAGAAGTTCAAAAGTCATTTTAATCATGAGAGAGAAATTGGTATATATATGTGCAGACATTTTATAAGGCTTTATATTGTCTGTATGATTCTCATTTAGCAATTAATAGTTAACATGTTTTATTTTATTTTTATTTTTTGTTGGGACTTGTTTGCAGTACATATTTACTTTCCTTGTGTAGTGTTGGTATATATACATAAAACGTCTTAATTCTTTTTTTTTTTTTTGTCTTTTTGAGACAGGGTCTCACTATGTAGTTCAGGCTGAACTTGGGCTCACTTTGTAGCCCAGGTTGGTCTCGAACTTGTAACAATCCTTCTGCCTCAGCCTCCCAAGTGCTAGCATTACAGGAGTGTGCCACCACGCCGCACTATCATTTTAATTCTTTTTTTTTTTTTTTTTTCCGTGGCACCAGAGATTGAACTCATGACCTCGCTCGCGCTTGCCAGGCAGGTGCTTAGGCCACTGAGCCAAATCCCTGGCCTTGTCTTTTTGAGACAGGGTCTCACTATGCCATTCAGGCTGGCCTTGAGCTCATTTTGTAGCCCAGGCTGGTTTTCAACTCGCAACTATCCTCCAGTCTCAGCCTCTCCTGAGTGCTGGGATTACAGGCATGAGCCACCACACCTGGCTCATTTTAATTCTTTTATCATCCCCTTTCCTCACCCCTCCCACCATCTCTTGATCCCCTTCCCATTTGAGAAAAATTTATCTCCCTACTTATTACCTATTTTTTTATTTTGCTCTTTATTTATAAT
>RJWT010050511.1:0-10837 GCA_004365215.1 Cuniculus paca
ACACATGCCTGTAATCTCAGCACTTGAGGGGAGGCTGAAGAAAGAGAACTGCAAGTCTGAGTGAGGGCCAGCCTGGTCCACATAGTGAACTCAATGCCAGCACTTCATCCCCAAAAAGATATGACCCACAAATATTAAGGTTATATTTTAAGTTTCATTCATTTTAAAGTATTTCTGATTTTGGCTGCAATTTCTCCTTTGATCCATGAATTATTTACAAGTATATTTGATTTCCAAGTATTTGGAAATTTTTCCAGCAACTCCTATAAAAATGGATTTAACTCCATTGTGTTCAGAAAACATACTTCACATAAACAAATTTCAAACTTGTCCATATGTTTTTTAAGTCTAAAATATGGTCTGCCTTGGTAAATGTACTCTGCCCTACAGATTCTGGTTGCTTTTGCCTCTCTAAATTCTAACTTTTGTCTCCTTAATTTAGGGAAACCCCTGGCTTTGTTCTGACCCAGTCTCTTCACCCCACACCATGCTATTTCTGGGCAGTAAACCATCAGAGCCCATCTCGTTCATTTCTCTTTGGTGGCACTGGCCTTTGCTGTATGGGGACTGTTACGGTTTGTATATAGATGGCCCCCCCAAACCTCATGTAGTGATAGAAGTGGCTGAATCTAGCGTTTGTGACTGACTCATTGTCTAGTGCTAGGATTGGTGATGAGTCCTGCACCCGCCCAGGGGTGGAGCGGACATACAGTGTAAGGTCTGAAAGGAGACATGTGTTTTGCTTTTTTGCGCGTTAGCTCTTGCCGCTTGCAGCCACCATGAACGGCTGCCCCTCATAGCCACACCACCCTGCCTTGGAGCCAGCCAAGTATGGACTGAAACCCCCAAAACTGAAAGAAATAAACCTCTCCTTCCTTCACTTTGGGTGTCAGGTATTTTGTCTCAACAACTAGAGAAAAGTAACCAAGAGAGGGACCACTGTCAGAACATCTCTGCTTCATGAATTTTGTCTAGTGCTTCACCAGGTCAGAAGTATAATCAGAATTCTTTTTTTTCATCCTTAAAAATATTTTTGCTAAGTATATAGTTTGGATATGGTTTGAGTGTTCCCAAAGGTTCATGTGTGGACTTTGTTGAGGTGAGGTCACTGTGGGCCCTCAGTATGCTTCAAGGTAAAGCTCCTGAGAGGGTTATTACAGAAGCCTGAGCCCAGAAGGGCTTTTTAGAGTTTCAGCCTTCAAACCTATGAGCTAAGCAAACCTCTTTTCTTTATGATGTTTTTGCCTCAAGTGTTTCATTAGAGTAACAAAAAGACTAATACATTTTAATTCCAGAATGACATATTTTTGTGTCCATTAAAGGTATCACTTCAATTTCATTTCTACCTTTAAAAAACTGTCAGTCTTTGTCATTTCTTTGAAGGTTGCTTTTTTTTTTTTAAAATCTTTGACTTCTTTTTTTAACCCATGGGTCAATGCTTTGCAATAGTTGTGAAGAACTCTTAGCCTTTATCTCTTTAATAAATTGCCATTCTTTTTCTCTGGGATGCCCATCAAACACACGTTAGACCTCACTGAATTATTGACTCTTCTGCATTTTTATCTTTTTTTCTCTGCCACATTATGGATATTTTCCAATTTTAAGATTATCTTTCCTGCCATGGGGCCAATCATATCCACTGATTTTCAATTTCAATTATTATATTTCTCATGTATATGAATTCTATTTGGCTCTTCAAATGTGTATCATCTTTAATGTTTTCCTTATAATATTTTCCAGGTTGATCACTTTTAAAACATAAACATAGTTGTTTTATATCTAGTATCTGTGAAGATTCTAATCCTGCTACTTTCTACTTGCTGTCTTGATTTCTTGGGTACTATTTTATCTTTGCTACTATGTTACCTACTGATCATGAAAATTTACTTATGATGCTTTTAAAGCCACAAAAATAAGTGTGCCCTCTTTCTGAGAAGCACTGGATTGGCTTCTATTAGGTTCGGGGGGTTCTGCTTGTTAGGGATCACTTCAAATTATGTTAGAATCTAAAGTTCCCTGGCCTAGTCAGGTGTTGGTGCTCAAGGCTCAAAATCTTTTGAAGGCTGGTCTGTATTTACAAGTTTTGATTTTTTTGTGTCTTATTTTCTTTTTATAATCCCTAAATCTGGGACTTAAAATGACACCTTCACAAACAGAGTCTTAAAAGCTCTATTTAGTGGTAAGAGCTTGAATATGTGTTAAAAGGAAAACGCTTTACCATTTAAAAGCTGCTGGGCATGGTAGTACATGTCTATAATTCCAGCATTTGGGAGGCTGAGGCAGAAGGATTGCTGTGAGTTCAAGATTATCCTGGGCTAAAGATCATGTCTCAAAAAACAAAAACAAAACAACTCCCCCAAAACAACAACAACAAAACACCAAAAACAAAACAAACCAAAGTCAAAATCTGTTTTTGAAAAGCAGTGATATATCATGTACAGATACAAATTCCCTATGATGAATATTATGTATATCTAAAATGTACCAATAAAATTTTTCAAAAATTTGTTTTCAGTAGGAAAGTTACTGTGCTATTCCCAGAAACAGGAAGTAGCTATAAAAATTGTTAAGCATTAATGCTAAATGTACTTTTTCCTGTCAAATTTATTCTTGTGGTAGTTAACTGTTGTGTCAGCTTGAGTAGGAAACTCCCAGCTGATTGGCACAGCATAGTTCTGGTTGTGCCTGGATGATGGCCTCACTGAAGAGGGAAGATCCACCCTGGGTGTGGGGGGCATCAACCAACACACTTGTAGCCTGGATGGAATAAAAAGGGAAGGAGGAAGGAAGTCTTGCTTCTGTTTCTTCAAAGGCGCTCCAGCCTTCCCCACTGCCTTTGGATGTCTGTCTCCAGGTTTCCAGCACAGACTCTCCAACCTTGCAACATAAACTGTTCAGCCTTCCAGTGTAGGCCCTTTGGCTTTCCAGGGTAGATTCCAACGGGGCTGCAGAGAGCTCCAGATCTTCCACTTGGGAGCTGACCAGCTTGTTCAGCTCTTCAGGGTGCAGATGGCCCTTCTGCGTTCTCTCACACCTGACTCTGCAGGCAGTCACTGAAAGCCCACCTTATAAATTGTACACACATAGAATGTGCCAAAAATAAATATTTCAATACACACCAACATTGACCCCCAGTAAACTGACTGCTCTGACACATGCATATTAGGATTTTCATGATGTCTCAATAAATTTAGTATTAAAACATTTATACAAATTTTTCTTTTTCTGAAATGCATATACGTTTTCTGGGTGGACTTGTCTATATGATTACATGTATGTGATTTCATTCATATTTTCTTTTTTCCTCTGTAGAGGAGATAAACTTCAAAAATGTACAACTAATAGCATCTTGTAAGACCTACTGGCTCAACCTCGATCCTTTATGTAAGGTAGCTTACTTTCATGTCACAACTCAATGTTCTTGCTTGTTAAATGGAGATAATGCTAACTTATCTTGATAATTCCTTTTTACATCTAACATTCTATGAACTACAGATGCATTCACATTTTACAACTGACATCCACAACAGACTTTACTGAACAATGACAGTTCTCTTGCCCACTGGCACAATCTTTCTATAATAACATTACAGAGTCATTCACCTCCAATGGACTAAAGACGGTACAAATCCTATTTGTAATCCCTATCTCTGTATATCATCTTTTGAAATATTGGATAAAACAGCCTCTTTTGTACTGTTATACCACTATTTGCTTTTCTGATAGTTTAAAAATTAGTAAATAATGCCTCCAATAATTCTCATCTTTCAGGATTATAGAGAATTAAAGTATACAATTCAAATGTTCCTCTATTAAAAAGGCTATAATTGGGACAAAATCAATTATTCTCTGCTCTGTACAAAAGCATCTTATTGAGAAAAGTGCTAATAAATAAAGACAACCAATGATTTACTTCAGGTAGATAATAAAAATTTAATAGTAATATACAATAAACATATAAAATCAACTGTTTAGTTTTGAATGTTAGAAAATAATATACATAATAAAGTCAACATAGTACTGATAGTGCTGCAAGATAAGATTTTATTTTTCAAATTATCAATTACACCAATCAGGCTGCTTTGTACTCAAGAGGTTCAAAAATTCTGCTTTCATTCCTAAAAACATCTGGACAGTAGGCATCTCTAGTAAAACCATGTAATACTTGGTGCAGTGTAATGGAAGCTGTGTGACCATCATTTCAGTAACCTAAGTAAATCCACTCATAATGAAAATAAAAATGGTAAACATTTACTCACATTAGTTACCAAAACTTTCACTGTTGAAATAAAAATGATTCCTCTTTCTTTCTTAACCCCATATTGTCACTGAAGCACATGTGTGAGAGGAAGGAAACCACCAAAGGGTAACTTTATGCTATATGCTAGGTCAGTGTTATAATTCACAGCCTAATTTTTAAGACATAATATTTCTGGTCCTCAAAAAGAAGTAGAATTAAGCAACTTTTTAAATATCAGGAAATATAATTTTATGTCATTTATAATCAAATCTTTCAGTGATTTCTAAAACTGTTTCTAAAGCCCGTTTCCATTCAGCTACTTCAGGAGACACATTGGTTGAAAAATGACTTGAGAATATAAACTTCAAAGCTAAAAATTCCACTTCAAAACGTAAAGACTTACGTAGAGCCCTTGACAAGGTTAATTAGTGCAGAATTGCTGGTCAGAATGAAGACAAGTGCTAGACTGGGAACCAAAAAAAATAAAAATAAAAAAAAATAAAGTCATGCTAAACTACTAAAATGAAAAGGCAGGTCTCTCATAACAGAGGTAATTCCTTCAATCTAAAGACATTTACTGAGAGTCAAAGCTACCTTATTACATGGTAAATCTTCAAAGTCATTAAGTCCAGTTCTGGGTCAATGCTGCTTATGCTTTGGTTGGTGATTTGATCAAGTATATACTATACCATATTTAACTACAAAATTCAACAAACAAAATAAAATAGATAAAATGCTAGAATCTTAACTGACAAATCATGTTTTTCTCTTTTTTTTATGCAATAAACAGGCCCATCTTAAATCTGGTATTTCTTATAAATAATTTCTATATTTCCCACTGAAGTCTTTTATTATGATGAGCCAAATTCAAATGTTTTCATATAGTTGAGGATTAAAGAAAGTCCTGAGGATTATTCGTCATTATCTGTAGAAAATAGAAAAAAATAATTCACTTCATTTTTAATCAAATTGTATCTGCTAGTTAAAAAAACTCATTCTTTTTCATAACAAAGGAAAAGAGATTTAATGCAGTTTTAAATGCAGTTTTCATTATAATAGTACATACTGATAAGATATTCATACAATGTAAGAAAGAATAAAGTGGGCAGCAAAAAAATCATCAGAGGACAATCAATGCTAATAATTACATATAACTTTCCAGATTTCTTTACTATATTTTTCAAAAATTATACCAAAATACAGTTTTGAGACATGAGTTTTTCTATTTCAAATATATTATGAATGAAAGAAGGGTAAATAAAAGCATGCAAGATGATAAAGAAAAATTAAAAAACATTAATGGTGGGATCCACAAAGTAGATATATGCAATCTCCAAAAAGTTTTCAACTTTTCCATATGAAAAGTATAAACCATGGCTATTTCACATCACTTCAATATCTGCATACTGTTATGGTGTAGTGTAATTAACTGTTCGTATTTATGTATGTTCTGACTCTCTTTTTCCCTTTCTTTCTCTTTCCCTTACTCCCTATGCTTCCCTTTTCCTTCCTTCCTCCTTTTCTTTTTCCCTCTCCTTTCCTCCCTCCCTCTTCCTCTCCCCTTCTCCTCTCTTTCTTTTCCTTCTCTCCTCTTTTCTTCTCTCTCTCATCCCCATTTCCTTTCCTTCCTCTGTGTGCCTGCCTGCCTTTCTCTCTTCCTTTCAGATCAAACCCAGGGTCTTGCATATGATAGGCAAGTGCTACGCCACTGAGCCCATTCCAAATCCAGTATCCTGAAATTAATGTGTATTCTTTCTTCTTGTGGTTTTCTACTTTTATTAATTATGTATACAACTAAAAATTATTTTAAAATAGTATATAAGTATACTTGACTAGTGAATAGATAGTATCATTTAACTGCTGTATACAATCATTTTAACTGCTGTGTAGAATCGTGACATAAACACAGTACGACGTTCCATTTAAAATGAATGTGGTAGGAAGGTATGCGTTTCCTTTTAAGAATCTATGAGCTTGGCTGCTAGTGCTACTACTCTAGTGAGTACCTGCTACTCCCATGAGTCTACCACTCACTGATCACTGTTATACTCTTCTCCTTATGGAGGAACCTATTAAGAAAAGAATTAATTAATTTACAAATTCTACCAGTTCTCTTTTACTTCTGACACTGGAGAGTACCCTGCCATAGACTACTCAGTATTAGCCTTATTAAAGGTACAGTTACTGATGCTTATATGAAACCTCCACTGTAACAGCACCAAGGAAATTAAATTGTTAGGACTGTCTTTTTAGGACTCAATTTTAAGTGAAATAAAACAGAAATGTGTTTAAACAATATTTTTAACACATACCTTAACGACTTAATGTTACTTTTGAGTCAGCTAGATAAAATTTTATACCATCCCTTTTTTACCCTCCCATCCAATACAGAGAATAAAATGTGTAATCATCACATGGTTCTGTTATCTCCAAATATGGGCTAAAAGACAACATTTATAAATTGCTAAGATATTGGTCAGATTATAGACCAATTTATATTCTAAATTCAGTCACTGTCTAACCTTTACCTACCTGATAATTAACCATACAAAACAGCAAGCTTTGGAATACTGCAATATACATTTTACAGTTAGCTTATATGTGGCTGTAATAGTAAGTTATACCATTTTATGAACTATACTGTTTTTTAAAAAAAGGTTACCAGAGGTTTTTTTTTTTTTTAATTTTTCTCTTAAGATAGCCATTTGGCTTTAATTGCTTTACATTCTTTTTTCTAGGTTAAAGAACTTTGGAGTCCTTATTTCCTATCTTTATGCTAGGGAAAAATTTGATACTGTTTTTTGAAGGCTCTATTAGCCTGGCCTGATTCTTGGGCTTTTGAGGGGAGTTAAACTATGCAGCCAGGTATCCTGTTGAAGCCATTTAGCTGTCTAAAGAGGATGTCAAATTTACCTGGTGGCTCAGTTGATTATTACAGATCTCTATTTAAGAGGCAGAACAAAATAAAAGCTCTTCAGATACATAACAAACAAAGTGGAAGCTCAAGCACATTGCTGCTGATCCGTGTGAAAAGCTCCATGGAAAATACTGTGGAGAACTGCCTGAAGGATGAGCAGTATGAATGCAAACAGAACTGGTACGATATTCTCCACAGATCTACTTACTTGGAGTCATCCTTGGGCCTCATGCCAGTAACTTACACTACAACGTATTACGAGAAACAGACCCGCAAAATCCAAATACTGTTAGAATTATCGAGGATATTTTTCATTGTAGTACTGTTTTTAGAACATGGAGTCTAAGATCTTAATAAAATCAGAAATCCATAAATTCTAGATAATACTTGCCTGGGGATACAGCTCAGCACAATGGGTTCAACTCCCAGTACCACACAAAAAATAGATTTTTATTTTGATGATAATCTTTTGCTATCTTGAAAATAAAACATCTGTATTACAGTTGTAATTTACAACTGACAGAAATTTGCAAAGACTAACACTTGAGTTTGTACTGGGGGTGGATCTTTGGATTCTTGGTCCTGGAAAAATTTTTTTCTCCTTAAGTGATCCATATGTTATTCAAACTTGAAGAGCGCTGTATGGTAGCTGCTTCTTTTTAAGCATCATGGGAAATTTTTACACTGGTTTCAATACCAAAAATATCTGTCCTCTGAGCAACTAATATGCTTTGTCCCATGAACACCATGACTCATTTAATTCCTTAAGTTTCCTGCTTTGCTAGAAAGATCAAAACCAAATTTGTGCTTTGCCTTCAGAGAATGTAGAGACATTTGGAGTGTGTACTTTTGTATTCTGACTTCATTCTTGGCTTTGTATTATATTGCTTGTGCTCATCTGCCAGATATGCTGACTTATTCCAAATACTTTTTAAAATTTAATCTTGTAAATTTTATGAAAATTTATATTGCTAACATTTGACAGCAACATTCAAAACCATCAATTTTAGTCTGTGCGTAAATTATTACATTAATGGTATTACTTCTTTTGAAAATATTTTAAAAATAAATTCTTGTTCAAAACTGTATACATTTGTGCGTATAAATGTTTGTCATCACATCCTTGGTAAGAATTACTCTGATTGTAGAGCTATCCAGTTAGGAGGCTTTAAAAATTTTTTAAATTTAAATGTTACTTATAAATTAAAAGATAATGACTTAACCTAAGTCAATAAAATTATATGACACATCAGTAAAGACATGTTACATGACAGTTAATTTTGTAGTTGCTTAAAAGTAGCATGTATGATTCTGATATTGAGTTTGGTAAAACACATGTGATGTAAACTCATCAATTTACATGTCATTTTCTTCTCATAGTTCTTTAAAATATAAAGCTATGTAAGAAAAATCTTACCTTCTTGGTAGGCTCCATCTGCCATTACTAAATGAAGAATCTTGGCATAAAGATGCTGATGCTCATTTCCCAAAATATTCTGAACTACTGCTGAACAAATCTCAATATTTTCATCTTCATCTTCATGAATGGCCTACAAATTTCCAAATACAAATTAACATTGTAATACTAACTTTCTCTAATTGGAGATTTTACTTATTATACATTGATGATAAATCTAATGACCAACAAAGATCATCAATATTTCTCTAGTATTTAAAAAGAGCAAACTTCAAAAGCAAATATTTTAATTGACAAATATTTTAATTTACTTACTTTTATTTTCTCATAAACCTCAAGAAACTTTTCAAAGCCCATTTCTTGCTCCAGGTGAAGTCTCAGTTCCTCCAAATGGTTGAAGACACTATCGTATTCACATTCACTAGTAGCCTCACCATCACTGTTATCTAAAACACACACACACATACACACAAAATACAAAAAGGTATTTTACAATTACAAAAACAATAATACATTCTAATCCTAGACTACAATTCTATGACATATGAATGATGTCACTGATGTAGACGACTTACACCTTTAATATAAACAATTGTCACTTGGTGTAAACAGTAAATAAGTTAGAGTAAAAACATTTCTAGTGATTGCCACCAAGCTAAAAAAGAAATCCTAGATATGTCATCTAATTTAGTAAAAAAAGGGAAAAATATACTTCTGTGTTCTACATTGAATCAGCCCGTTCTAAGAACTGTTTTAAAAGTTGATGATACACATGGACCATAACATAACAAAGCATGCAGGAGGCAAATGACCTAAGACACAACACAACATTTTGGGAAAACACTGGAAAATTAAAAATATCTAATATTTTTGGTATGTACATACCAAATATGTTTTGAAAACAATTACTGAACAATCTTTTTTCACATTAATTCTGCATCCCAAATAGTTATTGAAATGCATGAACTTTATATGCATGCTAAGGGTAATATTCTGAACAAAGAATAGTTTCAAAGTGAAACAAAAATGTGTTAGAAATTAAGTTATCTTTATTACTGGAGTAATAAGTCAAGAAATGGAGAACAAGCAATAATAAAAGTCTATCAAAAATCATTGCTACCATTTTGAAGAAGGCAAGAGACACTAGGGTAGCCATTGTTAATCTGTTGCTATATTTTGAAGACCTGTATTGCTTGCAGTGTTCTGTTCTGAAATGCTATGTTGTGTTTGACTCTATTCTGTTTTGTTTTGTTTTGTTCTATTCTCTTTAAAATAAAAAAAAATCATTGCTATAATTTAATGGGAAAGAAATGGACTAGCTATGTATACACATTTGTGTGAAAAGAAAAAAGGCAGGGACACAAAAACTGTGTTTCAGTTTTAAAGTTGAACATGGCTCCTATCAGGTATTGGAGAAATGCACTCTACTTAAAATGTTTATTCACACTGAAACAGAAAAGGCCCACAACCATGCTCATGCACCTGAGTGCCATTCTTCGTTTAGGGCACTTTCGCTGCTGGGATTGTCCTCTTCATCTGCCAGATCTGTGCCATCTGCAGTTTGCTCTGCATCACTGTTCTTTAAGACCGACTCTTCCTCCTCACTGTATTCTTCACTTGGCTGCTCCCTGAGTAACTGCTCCATTGAGGCCTGAAGCTCTTGCAAATCTGGGTCAGTTTCTTCAAACACGCTGTAATTTAGAAAATTAAACATCATTGAAACTTTACGGATTTAAAAATGTTACTTCAACTCAATATGTATGCACTCCTTTCTATTTAAAAGTATGAATCATAGACAAAAAGTAATCTGAAAAAACCCTATGTAGCTTTTAACAAGACAATGAGAATGAATACAAATGATAAATATGACATGATAAATAGCACAGGACACATATTCTGGAATACATAAGCCAGGAGGTGACTTGTTTACAATGGTCCTGATTTGCCAGAGAATCACATAATCATCAATCACATTATTCATTGCTTAAAAATTCTGAAACAATGTTGCAATTTTAAGGAGTCAGACTAAAGATGTTTTTCACTTCTTTCTAAAACAAATGTTTAGTATTCCAATGTCTCCTTTATATAATTTGAAAGGTCAAAGTCTTCCTGTGGATATGTAACAGTTGTACCTTACCTGAAAGACTTTCCATATAAATGCTCACTGGATATTTGAATGTTTAAACTTTTTAATGGTGCCAGGGATCAAACCCAGGACTTCTCACATTAGGCAAGTATTCTACCACTGAGCTCAACCCCCAAC
>RJWT010050512.1:0-10841 GCA_004365215.1 Cuniculus paca
TTGCATAGCCATACCACGTTTTGTTTACCCATTCTTCACCTTGCAGGCATCCGGGTTGTTTCCACCCTTTCTGTTGGAAGTAGTGCTAGCACAAACATTCAAGGGCAGTTTGTGTTTGAACACCTGTTTTTAATTCTTTGGGGTATAAACCTAGCAGTACAATTGAGCACATGTACTTTTAAATCTTTCTCTCCTATGGTCTCACACCGGATCAAGTTCACAAACAAATTTTCCATCTCACGCAAATATCATAAATTTGTAAATTTGTAACCTAAAACTAATCACGAAGTTATAATTAAGGCTGATGGAAACTGTCTTATAAATGACATTGGCTGGAGAAGTTTCTGGTGTCCAGCATGAACTGAGAACCCCATGAGCAAGGCCCAGGAAGCGCTTCTCTGGTAGGCTGGGACAGCACTCTCTTGGGGAACTTCAGGAACACAGGATCTCAGGCTCTTCCTAGATCCACTCGACTAGAATCTCTGAGGTCAGCAGTGGGGACTTGTATTTGTTCAAAGTCCTTCAGACAAGTCTGTGGACACAGCTCAGTGACAGAGCTCTTGCCTATCTATGCCAGGGCCTGGGGTCACCTCCAGGACATGAAACAAAACACACCAAACGCTGAAGTCCCTCAGATACGTCTGATACGCATCTCTGGTTAAGTGTTCAAGGAATTAGACACGGTTTAACCTACGCCACTTGAAGATAATCAGCAGAGACCAAAGTCCCATTTGTACCTCAGTGTGACACAGAGTGGAAACTTTGCTCCTCCTGTGAACGCGGGGAGCTGCCAGCGGAAGGGCCTGGGGGCAGCTCCAGGCCACCACATCTTCAGGAGCCTCTGCCCTGCCTCTCCGATGAACAACGGAGGAGACCTGGTCCGTTCCTTGCATACCTCTGTTCAGAATCCTACCTCACAGGACTTTCTTAAAAAGTTAAAGTACATTGATTTGATAATCATAAACCTTAGACACCAGCGGCAGATATTCTCTAGTTTAGAAAATTAACATTGAAATAAGCAGCAGATTCCCACAGTGTATTGGTGACACTTGCATCTTTTTATGGGGAAAATCAGTTTGTTTTCAGAATATGTAATATTATGACATTTATCACATAGTATAAAATATTGTAAACATACATAATATATGAGTCAACATATGACATAATGTATAATATATATAATATTATTGTATATTGTGCTATGATATACATGTTATAATATATATTTAAGAGTCAGTAATATGAACAAGTGTTCCATTTGAGTAATTTTGGAAGACTGGATTTTTCAATGTGCTTTTAAAGTAATTAAACACTTGTCAATTTAATCAGTTATTTTCACTGTGCTTTCAGATCTTGGAAGAAGCTCTTCATACTAATCCATCCAGGAGCTTTATAGAATGCTGAGGTAAGTAAATATGAGAAAAAAGACAATCTGGAAACAACTTTTAATTCATATTCTTGCTGGTTCTTCTGCCTGAAAGAACCCTAAAAACCAAAATGCCTTCTTTGAATTTAAGGCACATGCAAATGGCATCAGTATATAAATACTGAAAACCAGGGCAGTTCTTAGTGAGGGGTGTGTGTGTGAGTGTGCAAGCATGTGTAAAGGTGCTCATCTTATCTCAACACCATGATTCCACGAAGGCCTAGATTAGTCATCTGGCTAAGTCAGGCATCTACACCCTAAAATCTGTAGATTCATTCCCCGTGACATGAGTCTCTTAGCCTTGCTCAACTGAATACCCCGCCAAACATTTAAAGAATTCTTAACAAAGGAAGGAGAACAGCATGACTGATAAAAGATAAAAGAAGCTGCAATCTTACAGATGGTCACTTCATCAATTGTGACAAGTGGCATTTGCTTAGTAAATGCCAGGTCTCCACCCAACACCCACTGGCCATGGCTCTTTGGGATGAGCTAGAGAGGTTTAATTCATGAATCTCCCAACAGAAGAAAGTGAAAGGGTTAAAAAGAAAACAAACAATTTAAGTCAACAGGATAGCCAACCTCTTGACCAACCAGATAATTTAACTCTCCATTTCTTTTCTGAGTGTTACAGTCAAAATAATTAGTCAAGCAACCAGGACCCTTCAGGATCTTATCTGCACTGTTCTGTCTGGGCTTGGTATGGATCATAAGCAGACAACTAACTTCTTCCATGCTGGCATTTGGGAGTGCCGACATTCTACTTGCTTTGCAGAATGCAGCTCTTGTATTTCAAGGGACAGCACTGCCAACAAGCACATAAAAAAGATGCTCAACACCACTGGCTATCAAGGAAACAGAAGTCAAAACCACAATGAGATAGCATTATTCACCCACAATGGCTACAACTAAAAAGATAATAGCAAGTGTGGGTTAAGCTATGCCGGAACGTAGAATGGTGCAGCTGCTTTGAGAAATAGTCTGGCAGTTCCTAAAAATGCTAAACATAGAGTTACAGATGACCCAGTAATTCCACTCCCCAGTATATACCCAAGAAAAAGTAACACATATGTCCACTCAAAATCTTGTACATAATGCCCATGGTAGCATTATTCATAATAGACCAAAAAGGAAACAACTCAAATGTCCACCAACTGATAAATGAGTGAATAAGATATGGTATGTCCATACAACAGAATATTATTTGGCAATTAAAAAAAGAAAGATTAATAAGGGCTGCAACAGAAAGGGAACCTTGAATGTATTATGCTAAGTAAAGGAAGCCAGTCACAAAAGACCACATATTGTGCAATTCTATTTATATGACATGTCCAAATTAGAGAAATTCTTAATAATAGAAAATAAATTAGTGGTGGTCAGGGGTTCATGGAAGGGAAAAATGGGAACTGATTACTAATGAATATAGGGATTCTTTCAGGAGTGGTTATAATGTTCTGAAATCACATACTAGTGATATTAGAGATAGCTGAACAAAGGTAAATATGTTAATAACTTACCAGGTCCAATTATTTAAATACAGGATGACCAAAAAATTGCATATTTTCTCATTAATTTTTATAAGACAATATAACCAGAAATATAAAAAGGACTATTTTATCAAATTTATTCAATAGTTGAATATGACTGGTTGAAATGGCCGTCAGTATGTAAACAAATGCACTACCCAAGTGATTCTCAGAGTACATCATTGGTTAAAAACCATTGAAATGTATACTTTAAATAGGTGAATTGTTATTTATATACATATGCTACACATTTAAATATACAAATGTATATATATGAGACAAGGGCCTTGGTAGCCACAATCAAGTCATTAGTTGCACTTACCATTCGCAGGTTTTGTGTTGTTCTCGTTTCCACTGCTCTGAGAATCTCTCTAAATCTTCCAACTCCTCTTGTCAAGTTCCTGTGTGCACACAGAATTTGACAGGGTTTCCATCTGGCATATATTAATGTTAAATATTTTATACACATATTTCAATGCATTTTGTCTGCATGAAAACTGTTGGCTAGATTCTAAGCAAACAATTACTCTGCACATGTCTATCCCATCTTTGGTGCGATCTGAAAAATCTGACCTAAGACTGATGGTTCTTTGTGCTTTCTAGCCCCAATCAAATTTCCTCAAGAAAATAAAAAACTTGAAAATCAGTTCTGAGGTCAAAAGAAGAAGAAGGAAGAAAGCAAGATCTCCTGCAAGGGTCTACTATATCTTCAACCTTACAGTGGTTCCAACAGAGTGGTACTAACATCTGTATTTTCATTTAAAAAGTAGGTGACAGCATTGGGCAAACGGTACAAGAATATCAGAAAGACACTGTATGCAAGTCAAAGGCTTCTTGTTGCAAATGTATGGGTTGGATAAAGATAAATGGTATGAAAAATGATCAGCCCACCAAGCAACCACTCTGCATCTTTCAGATCATAAATCACTCCCAGGAAATCCATCAAACCAACCCTCTTCCCAACCCTGCACTGACAAAAAGAAGCAAAGGGTCAAAGGCCCCTTTATCTTTTCCTTTTATGGGCAGTGCCAGAGATCAAACCATGGGCCTTGCACATGTGAGGCAAGTACTCCCCCACTGAGCAGTAAACCCAGCCCTAAAGGCCCTTTCTGAGGGCAGAATGGTGACAACTGGCGCCTGGGACTTCCTGATTGTGATCAGAATATACCTGGCCTCACTGTCCCACACACTCCCTCATTTCATTGGTTATCGACTTCCTGGTCAATGTATCTAGACCCCACTTGTCCTCTTTGAACACTGGGCCCAGCCTGGTCAAGCTGGGAACTGTTCCTAGCTGGTCCCTTTACACAGAGTGCTGTTGCCATCTATGACATAACTCGGTGATATTTATAACCTGCTCATTAGAACACATCTCAGCCTTCCAAAAAGCCACAGAACAGGTTAGCCGGTGCAGATCTGTCAGCCAGCCTCTGCAGGCTGTGGCAGAAGCTCTGTGTATTTGGCTCTCTTCTTGGATGGCATTTTAAATCACACAGAGGTATTAAATCAAAATGTGGGTTCTGTAAATTACAAGCACTCAGGAGGGCTATTAATCTGCATCTTATAACTACACCTCTCCCTGGCCCTCATTCATAAGATCAGTTCAGGACTTTAAGATAATGGCTTACTGGCATAGGTACATGAATACTCCCAGATTCTTCTCACCCACACATATCCGATTGGTACTAGATCAGAAGCTTGATGGGGGCATAAAAACAGAAGGCTGTGCTCAGGACTCCAACACTAATGCAATCTCAAGGATGTGAATAAAAATTTGGTAACAGGCCCTGGGACATAAAATCTACTCTGCTTTCTCTTCATTTGTATTTATGGGATCCATGTTCACAGGCAACAGGGTACATTTCCATTGGATTGCAGCTCTGTTCTCTTAAGTAACACAGCGGGAAGGAAATAGCTATAACTAAAAAAGGGATGAGGATGGCTGTGGTAGTCTAATTTTGTTTCAGAATCACTGATTAAGCTCCCAGTATGTACAAAAGGCATGGCACTTTTAGTGGTGTGAAGTCAGGGTGTGTCTCAGTCAGTAACACTGGAGACCCTGAAAAGAGGCTACTTTACCAGGGTGGAAATTAGGCCTAGAATCAGCAGTATCAAGCTAAATATTACATGTAACTCAGTAAAGGATACAAATAGGAATTGGCCATTCAGAACATCTCCCATGCCCTCCCTGCAGAATGAGCTATTTATATGTTAGAGAAGCACAGAATTTTCTAGCTATAAATGATCCAACACAGTCGAGCTCACACAGAAGGAAAAGAGCCTGCTCAGGTCCAAAACTTGGCGAGAGAGCAAGCTGGGAGCATTCCATCATATTCTATTACCTCCTTGGGTAAAAGAAATATAAGCTCTAACTCAGCAACGTAACTCTAGAGGAAACAACAAATATGAATCCAAGAGCTCAGGTGTGTATTTTGTGCTATTAACATGCATATTACCTAAGAGGGAGAAATATAATGTAAATCCTGTACATCCCAGCGATGACAGTTAATGAGATGTTCCTAGGTACTGGTTCAAAATTGGAAAGAAAATCTGTTGACCCGGGTGAAGAAGCTGGGTGCCTGAGGGTAATGCCCCCAGCTGCCTAAAGAGATAAATAAATGATGGGCAGAGAAATTCAACGCCCCTTCAAGGCTCCAGGTGGTTTTTCCCATGCAGGACCGAGGCCCTCTGGTGGACAAACGGCAGAAATCTCTGTGACTGAAGGATGCCGCACATGATCAGGCAAAACCAGCAACCAGGTGCATGTTCCCGAGGAAGCCTCTGCAGCAAATGCAAGCTTTTCTCAAACTTTTTCTAGCTTAGTCCTGGATAGAGGTTAGGATTCAGAATCCAATTCTTCCTCAAGCTCGGAAGCATCCTGCTTCTAAACAAAGAGTCCACAGTAGGCACAGAATGGAGGAGGCCCACAGCTGTGCCCTATTCAAATGAATGCAGCTCCCTAAGACAGCCCTGCGCATGGCTCCTGCCCCACCACTGATCAAGCTGACACAGGAAAGGGGTCAGGAGGTGAAAGACTGCACATTTTAGGTACCAGAAAGGGCCACATGTGTCCCAATGCAAAGACATAATTCTAAGCAAATCCTATATACATTTAAATATAGATGTTTAAAAATTACATAATGTGAACCAATCACTTCTGTTGTTTCTGACAGCAGAAAAAAATGATATTTTTTTGCAGCTAGATGGAGAACCATGATAGGAACAACAAGAATAACAAAGAAAGAAAACAGCTTGTAAGAATTATTTCTATATTATATTCCCCCAATTTGAGCAACGTAAAATCCACATGATTGTCTTCATAGCTCTAAACTGTTTGTTCTTAAAATGCTAAGATCCATTAAATATCTAGAATAATCTATCTGCTAGTTAAAATTTCCACTCTAAAACGAATTCAAGAGAGCCAAGGAATTTCCCTGGTTTTGAGGGTTTCCACAGACCCTTGATGTGAGGTCACTTATTCCATTTCAACACCCTTGACTGAGACAGTGCGATGATGTCAGCATTCATTATGGTAAATCTGTCTCACACGGAATGTTCTAGCCAGCATTCGAGCAGCGGGCACTCTGGCAGGCTGTCAAAGCTGGGAGTTCATCTTCCACACTCTGCTCCGGCAAGCTTCCTAAACGGGGTACACTTCCCTCCAGATGGGCTGGTTCCCAACAGCTTGGCTGTGACCCAGGTGGGGAGGGGCCTATGAATTCCCTTGATGCCAGCTGCTTGCTCAGGTGGACAGGTAAGCAGAACCCTGTGTCCACGCACCGACATCACTGCTGTGCCAGCCCATCGGGGAGATGCAGGCCAGCATCCCTCACCTTGCTCTCAGCAAAACCCTTGTTTCTCCTCTGCCAGTAAAGTCTACCTCTTTCCACAGGGACACCTTTGGCTCTACCCCTGACCTACTTCATCTTTTTTTTTCCATCCTTTTCTTTTTTCCTCCCTTTTCTATATGGTTCATCCTCCTTCTCGATCTCTTCCCTCCAGAGTTTATCTGGCTGGCCCTTTACGTCAGTATAAACCATAACTTCCTGAAGGTCAGTGCCAGCCCCAAAGGCCACTGGGACCCCAGGGAGAGGGTGGACTCGCCTGTACTGGACCTCTGTCTTGACCGTCCATCCATGGGACAAGCCTCAGTTCCCCTCAGGCCCCGCAGCAGCATTGTTCAAGGCTGTCCTCCAAATTCACATTCAAGCTTACAGCAGCACTCGGTTTTGTCCTGTTTTGTTTTATGACCCCGAGTAGTCTCAGCTCTTTGAGATTGTCCCCTGTCCCTCCGCACTGTCAAGCCGCAGGAGAGATGCTCTCAGGAAGGAAGCCGAGGCTTTGGCATCAAAATCACAATGGCAAACCAAGGCTTGGAGAAACTGCAGGATTTAAAAACCTCTTCAGCCTGGGACAGACTAGTTCAACACTAACCTCGACGCATTTTTCTTTCATTTCTCCTTTCATTTTTGAGTGGACAAAGATGGGATAAGACAATTCTCTTCAACATGTCCTTCTAAATATTCTTCTAACCTCCAAGTCTGATCCAGGCCACCAACACACTTAAATTCAGCATCATCTGCCTTTGTCATGTAAACTCAAAACTGAGATGTCAATAAGACTTGTCAAATTCCTGGGTGGTAAAGAACAGGTAGCCTGACTAAATCCAATTTCTCCCCTGGCTGAGAATTTTATAACTAAAAATCAATGACAGAAGGAGTTAGCACATAGATCTCTCAGAGCAAGCATGTTGTTTGACTTTTTCCAGGTTCTTTCTTACTGATGGCACTTCTAGAACACTGAACCGGTTGGGTTCAGTAATCACTGAGCAGCATCTCCTGTCAGGTTCCTGGCTGGTCCCTGAGAATACACTGGTAAACAGGGGACATCGTCCCTCCTCAGGGAGCTGAGCTGGCTTCCCATCCACACTAAAAAAGTGTCTCTAAGACAGGGATCTCTGTCTTCCTCACTGCTGTGTCCCTGGCCCCTTGAACAGAACCTGGCCAATCAGTGTTTGCTGAATGAATGAGTCGGAACCATTCTGGGCCAAGTGAACCAACACCACAAAGGGATACATTTTCTACCTGCTTCTTGTCCTCATCTTTCTCACTGAGCATGGATTGGCAGGCAGCAGAGCTACGTGCTTTCTTAACTAGAAAGCACTGGTGGTATCCTTGCAGTGTAGGTGCAAACAGAGCTGTCCTCCTGGGTCAAGTGACAGGCCTGGGTGTGCCTTGTCTGATAGTTTTAGAGAGCTACAAGAATAATGAGGGTTTCGAGGTAAAGGAGAAAACTAAACAAACCTTCTAGGTATTCCAGGTAAAGTCTGTGTTCGTGCCTGCAGATGCTCCTCTCCTTGCTGCAGGGTCCCAGGGACTCTGTCACCCTTCAGGACCCAGGGCCAAGGCTGCTCTTGGAGACTTTCCTAGCTTTTAAAGTGCTCCCACAAGGCTGCATATGTCTTGAACCTAGAAAGTACTCACCATGCTCATTGTCACTGGTGTCTATGTCTGCCCACCTGCAACTACAACTGTCTTGAGAGCAAAGCCCTCTTTGTACCCACCCCTCCTGGCCCCAACTGCTTCACAGACCTAGCCAGGCACCCAGTGACAGTAAGCTAGGTATCCTGGAGGAAGGAAAGAGTGTGCGCAGCTTGTATTCTGCAACCTTTCCCCCCATCTCCTTGCTGCAGAGAGTTGCTGTGACTGCCAGAGGACAACTGAAACAGATTCTTCTATGGCATCATTATTCTGGATGCTGTCCATACTCACAATGCCTCTAGGTCAACAGCTTGGGGTTCCCAGGCTTGAGAACTGCCTCTCCTTCGTGTATGTAACCCTTAGTATCTAGTCTGAAAAAGTGTGAAATCAAAACCAGACAGATCTGGAAAGTGGAAGGAGAAAAAGACATCCTTTGCAGTCCAGAAGGATAGTTCTGGCCGGTTGTCAGAGAGCTGTTTTTCCCAGAATGGATTCCAGCTTCTCCCCCTGCACCCTGCGCCTGGTATCCAATGACATGCATTTGTGAAGACAGATGGCTTGCTGCATTCAGGGGCCAGGGATCAAACCCACAACCTTGGCCTCATTAGCAAAGGACTCTGAGCAACAGAGCAAGCCAGCTGCAGCCCAGATATAGTGGCGGAGGGTGTGACAACCATCCTCGCTGGGATGTGAACAAGCAGGCGAAACTTCCGGAGGTCTCGTTTCAAACCTAATGAGAGTTGTACTAGGCTTAACAACATTTTTTGGACTACTTCAGCAACTAAAGCTTCCTCGTGACAAAAGCGGAGTGAATTATACATTTGGCCACCCAGCCAGGCAGCAAACAGGGCACTGAGCAGGTGCCACGTATCAGGTGGCATAATAGGTACCAGGGATACAAAGTCAAACAAGACACACAGTGGCTTCTAGGAGCACATATTTAAAGGGCCAGGACAAGGACATATAAACAAGTCCTTTCAACGTGCATGCAAACGGCCCATAATTGAAAGTGAGCAAACTGCCATAAGAGCTGGAAAGAACTGTTAAGAACCACTCCTCTCCTAGCTCATCACTTCCTCAACCCTGTATCTCTGAGGAACATGAAATATGGAAAGATTTGTCCCATCTCATATCATTCTTCCTCTTCAGCCTCTGGAAAGCAGTCAAAGAATATCAACCTTCATAACAGTATTACATGCATGGAAAGAGAGGGGGTAGAGGAGGGGGGGGTGGGAGGAGGGAGACAGAATGAAGGAGAGTGAACTATACACCAGCCGGGAGTCAGGCACAGGGAGTGCACCGGCCTGTCAACAACAGGCTCCCTCGTTAACTTGTATTTTAGCGCTGCTCAGTTTAACACGAGAAGCCCGCTAGCGTCCAGTACGTACTTGGATTCTTCAGTACGATATTACTTTTACTTTTCCAGTACTGGAAATTGAACCCAGGGCCTCACTCATGCTAGGCAAGAGCTCTACCACCAAGCTACATCCCTATCTCCTTTTAAAATTTTTAAAATTTTCAGACAGGGTCTCACTTAGTTGCTTAGGCTGAGGGTAGAACTTGCAATCCTCCTATCTCATCCTCCAGAGTAGCTGAGATTTCAGACATGTGCCACCATGCCAGGCAAACAGCACTTTTAACAACTAGCCAGAAAATATCTTTCATGCAAGGGTTGGCCTTCAAATATTCACCATGGGATCCGTACATTTATCTATCAGTTTAAACTCTGAGAAACAAAATACAGTGTGGTTGATGACTCTGGATCCAGACCATGTGGGTTCAAGCAAAGCTTCACCATTTAGTGACTGTTGACCTTAAGCAAATGCCTGTGCCTCAGTTCTCTTATGTATAAAATGCAAATAACAACTGTGCCTACCTCGTGGATTTGCCATAAGGAGTAAATGAGTCAATGCATGTAGTAAGTGCTGCTTCAGCATTTGCCATTATTAATGCCGTAATTCTGAAAACCCTGTCATTGCTCAAAAAAACTTAGAATTCTAGAATCTGCCTTTCGGTCAATTTACAACATGTGAAAACCTGCTTTCCTTCTTTAGAATCATTTAATTTTGAATAAAAAAATGGTACTGCCCAGTCTGATTCACTCATTCACTCTGCTATTTGTTGAAAGTCACCGTGTCCCAGGGATATAGCTACCCAATTCACAGATTTGTCCCACAAAGACAAAAGATAACAACAGGGATAGGTAAGGACAGTAAAAATCTCTTGGAAGAGGACAACATCTCAGAGACTGGGGCAGTGACTCTGCCACAAGCTGTGCACAATGGCTGCACTGACCACGAGGGGAACGGAGGGAGGGTGGCACGCGACTTCTCACTGTGCCATCTCAGTGGGCACAGATGACATTTGGACAGTGTCTGAGTCAGTCAAGGAAGGGCCAGACCAAACTGA
>RJWT010050513.1:0-10847 GCA_004365215.1 Cuniculus paca
ACATGGAGTGGATTTAGACACAAATCTTAATTCCGAGTGTGGGGCTTAGTCTATCTGTGGCCTTTGTTCTTGGATGCATTTTTGTACATGTTCCCAGCTCGGAACATGTTTCATCTGAGATTCCTGGAGAGAGTCCCTGGCTGCTCAAAGAGCAGAGCCTTTCTGAACGACGGCCTCCGACTACCTAATAACTTTTTCTTTCTCTAACCGTTCCTTTTGTCGCAATTGTTTTCGGGGAATGAAGGACAGTTTTATGCTTTCCTGGGCATTTTGCTGGCTTATCTAATCCACCATGGGCCTACGACACGGCGCACCGATGCTCGGCTTCAGTATCGCGGGGCTGGATCTCTGATGAACGGAGGGGAAATGGGCGTGCAGCTAGCACCAGCGGCAGGGACAGCTGAAGCGATTGGGAGCTTTGCATTCTGAGCTCCAGCAGCACAAATGCCTCCTGTGCGCATGCTCAGAGATGACGGTGCGGGTGACCCGTGGGGCTGCTCTGGCATCGAATGTTTCCCTGGTCTGATTGCAAGGAATTCTTGACAATGAACAACCAGGACAACACCCAGACGCGGCTTCCAGCAACGACTCATGAGTAATCGCGCTTCCCAAGGAAAGCGCCAGATTGTTCTGAGAGCCGGTGGACTGAACCCTGGAGACTGAACATATTTGTTGGAGAAGCACAAGTTGGAAGCCGGTGACTTCCAGCTTCGTTTTAAACACAGCTGCATTTTAAACGAGGGTCTTCCCAGTTCCTACTAGATGAGGGGGAGTCCTTCAAGCGTGTTCTTTTGAAGGTGTCAGAAAGCCATGAGCCCAAACCAGACTCAATGCTTTCTTTGAGGAGAGCAGAAATGATCTTTGCACCGAGGATGTGAGTTTGCTCTTGACGGATGGAGGTTATTAGATCTGGGACTTGGTGTGTGAAGACTCCTTAGGACATCCAAAGAATGCCTTGTCGCTGGAATGGGCGCAATGGAAACTCTTTGCTCAAGACTACAGACCAAGTGTCTTTTTAAGATTCACTAGCCGGGGTTGAAATCCAAGTTCTGATCTAGGTAGCAAGGTGAACTTTAGCAAATTACTGACTTTCTCTGGAAGGCCCAACTCTTTCATTAAGTATCAATTAACTTAGAATTTTAAAAAAGTCATGGTTACTATGGGAGAATTAGAAATGCTTAGGAGCAAAAAGGAACTAAAAGTCAATCACTATTTCACCTCTCAGAAAAACAGCACCCACTATTTGTAAATATCTTTTTCTTCTTTCTTTTTATCCTTCTAACCATTTATCTGTTTGTTCATCCATTCACCCACTGAGGATTTACCTATCCACCCTGTATCTATTCATTCCTTCAACACATCCATCATCTGTCCCTCTATCTGTTCGGATGTCCACCTATTCACACATTTAGTGGACTCTTAACATACATGGGATTATACAATTTGTTCTCTCAACAGTGTTTCTCAATGTCTTCCTGCGTAACTATTGTAGGTTGCATTTTGCTGTCTTTATAAAAGAAGGGACAGACAACTTAGTGCAATTCAGTCACCAGCTATATTTTAAATTAGTTTGTGGGTAATTTGTATTATAAACCTTTATTTTAAACATTCTGGTATTTGGCTTTTGTTGTGGTTTGTATATAGATGGCCCCCCACAAGCCTCATGTAGTGATGGAAGTGGCTGAATCTAGTGTTTGTGATTGACTTGTTGTCTAGTGCTGGGATTGGTGGTGTGAGTCCTGCACCCGCCGAGGGGTGGAGCTGACATACAATGTAAGGGCGGAATAGGGGCGTGTTTTTCTCTTTTTTGCACGGTTGGCTCTTGCTGCTTGCAGCTGCCATGAATGGCTGCCCCTCAGCCACGCCACGCTCCCTTGGAGCCAGCTGAGTATGCACTGAAACTCCCAGAACTGTAAGAAATAAACCTCTCCTTACTTCACTTTGGGCGTCAGGTATTTTGTCTCAACAATGAGAAAAAAGTAACCCAGACAGCTTTCTCCTTTACAACATTTTTTTTGAGGCAAGGTTTTTATAAAGTTTCCCAGGCTGGCATGAAACTCACAATCCTCCTGTCTCAGCCTCTCAAGTAGCTAGAATTACTGTACAGGCGTACACTACTGCGCCTGGCTTGTCTTCATCCTTTTAAAGGATAAAATAAACTGGCCTCAGTTTTAGGCTTATATCATCTAATTTTCCATAATGAAAAAATTTTATTTCCCCCAGCTATGCAGTTTCTGGGCGTTCAATGACAGGAAAGAATGAACTTCCATGTAGATTGAGGTTTGAGCATTAACACTGGGAAGTTTTGACCCAAAGTGCCACTTGGCTGGCAGTGTCGTTGGCACCTCTTCCTGAGAGTTAAGAGGTGCAGTTTGTGGCTTTTTCACTGCAACAGACAGTCAAGTTCAGGACAACAAGGTACAGGGGCCGTTCTCCGTGATTTTCACTTGATCAAAATGAGTTTTTGAATAGATTGCCACGGCACATTAAAAATTATGTGTATTTTCACTTTTTGAAAGGTAATACGAATATATGGAAAATACAGAAAAGAGTGGTGAAGGGCAGAGAGTATTTCTTCATTCTGAATTACAATTATACTGCATGTATCTTTACTTTGTAGATGAAAATACTTATAAGAATTTCAGGTAGTAGAATGATGGATTTTTTTCCCACCTGTGCATTCACATTTTCTCCCCAGGATATGTTTGTGTGTGTTTCCCTGTATTTTCCTACTTACTCGCACCTTCTTCTTCTTCTTCCTCCCCCTCCCCCTCCCCTTCCTCTTTCTGTTCGTTTTCTTTTTTCTGTATTGGGGATTGAAACTCTTTATAAAATCCAGGAGCTTCACACTGACCTCCATCCTGAGCCTTTTTTTTAAGTTTTTGCTTTGAGACAGGCAGACTTTTGCTAAGTTGCCCAGGCTCGGCTTGAACTTGCAAGCGTTCTGCCTTGGCCTCCCAGAGTGCTTGGATTACAGGCATATGCTACCACGGTCAGCTTATTACACCCTCCTCAGAGGCAACCCTAAGGATGGTTTCACATTATTCCTTCAGGCCAATGGTGATTACTTTGGTGGACATTTAGATTGTCTCTAATATTTGTTATAGTGTACCCTTAAAATACATGAGGGTCAAATCCTGAGATCTTTGCAAATCCCATTTCTCTAAGTACCTCTTAGTTGGGAATCAAAGCATAAGAAAAGACTTCAATGTACATGCTTTTTTTTGGTGATGGCTATAACTCATTATGATGGCATTAATTTGAAAAGGAAAAACAACCATACGAATGTATCTCCTTGATGGTTTTGGTCATTAAATACAGCCCAGATTTGGCAACCTGTCTTTTCTTTTATATGCAAAGGAAGAGTCCAGTGTTCCTTTTACTCAAATTCCAAAAACTTATTCACTCTATAGATTTATTAAGGAACTAAGCCTCCTTCTGTAACCTGGAATTTGATGTTTGTTTGAAGTTGGGGCTGTACGCATATTGGTTTTGAGTTTAGAATCAAGGGAGCTTTGTCTTCTGCAGCAGGGCTTCTGTGGATCTGAAGCTGGTTTTCTGGAGGTCAGCAGCCTGCAGAAGGCTGGGCGTATGGTGCTCCTTGCCAGCCATTGTGCCACCCTGAGCTCACGGAACCACTAAATCTAGCTTTGGGCAGGTCCGGGATGAATGGATCCAAGGGTGTGCAGTCTTTGGAACCCAGCTCAAGTCTAGGCGGGAGCACAAGGTCTAACCAAAGCAGGTAGGATTTGGACTCAGATTTCAGGGGTCCTTGCTGCTTTTTGGATGGGGAGGGGGGAAGGTCCTTTAAATGCAGTCCAATCTAACCACACCCCTACACAAAAAGCCAAGTCTTCACTCTTCTCAGGCAACTTAAAGGCACCCTTCCCATCTCCCCTTCCACATAGAGAAGAGTGGGAGGTATGAATTAAAAGTCCATATCTCCAAAATAAAAGATGAAATTGGGGCCATCATGGAAAACTATAGCAACAAGCCTGAAAGTTTCAGGTTATTATTATTATGCCTGTAAACTTTTCTCAGACAGTTCAATGATGCTATTTAGAAGTGGCAGCCAACATTGGGTCTTGTCTCCAACTTTATTTGAACTCATAAAATGTGACATTATAAATTCAGGAATTAAACAGCATTGCTAATACAGAACTACTTCTGGAGGTGGCACATGAATGCTAATTATCATCCTTAAAATAATTCCCTAGGCACCAAACATTTTCTGAAATAGCTCTGTTATAATAAATACATCTGCAGATCATCTTTTATGAGCATGATTCATGTGTGCATACATTTTTTGACAGTGTGATAAGGTGCAGGGAATAAGAACACATTTGTACTTTTCCTGAACTTTTTTGGTCACCAGAGAGAACTTAGGTAGTTTTGGTGACTGTAGCGTTCCTTGTATCTTTGGTATTTTCATATAGATGGGATGAGTTTGTGATAAAAGTGACTTTATTTCTGTAAGACCACAGTGTCCTAGTTTGACAAAAACTTTTAACTTAAGCCATGGGTCTATCTTGTGCACATTTCTCCTACTCGATTCCATTTGCAGCTCTGGGAGGGCCTATTTTACCCATTTCCTTGAAGTCCTGAAATCACATAGTTACAGGTGAATTTCTTGGGTAAAGGAGCTACCTCTACGGGTGTCTCCTTTTTAAAGCACATTACTGGATGAGATTTAAAATACAGATGTCTTGGCATAAAGACAGGTAAGCAAGGGCTACTGCATTAATCTATTAGACAGTGAGCTCTTAGTACAAATTAGTTTTCGAAGCTCAGAACAAATGTATCACTGGCTGGCAATGACTCCGACCTTGAAGACTATATTACTTGAGGGTTCCAAGTAGAACAGGGCTGCAATGGCAGAGAGTTCTGTGTTCTCCTAACAATATCTGTCATGGGATTGGAAGGAGGAAAGTACAGCATTCAGAATCATTTTTGGCTATGCAACTCCTAGCTATTTGGCAATGGATGAATGGTTTAATTCTGAATGAAAATTGGAACACAAAGTCTGTCAAGAGTATTTTTTTTAATGTTGTTTCTAGGTATATGAGAGACCTAACGTGGAAATAATGAGATTTTTCAGTATCGTTTTCAGAATTCTCGGAACAACCAAACATTTGAAATGGTGAGTATCCTGGAAACTTCCACAGTTAAGAAAGTAGTTGGACCAGATGGGCCACTGCACGGAAGGGCGGGCACCCTGATGAAGTGTGGAGAGAGGGAGGGGAGGAAGGAAGGAGCCTTTCAGATGTGATGGGATATTGGGGCTGCCCAGCCTTGGGCAGAAGAAGCAGCCATGTTTTAAATGCTTATGTTAAGACATGTCCTAACATAACCCTAAAGATGATGGTCCCAAGCTCAGCAAGGTGGCTTCCTCCAGACTGACCTTGACCCAGTGGTCACCACGCTAACCAAGGCAGAGACACAGCCTTATCCAATCTGAGGAAACCATGTTGATTCAGTGGGAGAAGGAGTCATCACCTGCCCTGTGGATGGAGAGCCCAGACTACCTGTGTGTGTCTGTGCCCCTGCTCCTGTGTGCTCACACAGAGAGGGACTCACCTTAAGTCCATGTGTTTTAAAAAATGTATTGTTATGTCTGGATCATGAAGAAAAATAATTAGCAAAAGTAATACTGTCAGAGGCAAAAATCTTCATGGAACCCCACTTCTCTGAGGTATCCACTGTGAGTGTGGGCGGGTCTGTGTGCTTTGAGAAGCAGGCTCCAGTGTGGGGCGTATTGGGAAAATACTCAGGACAAGGAGGAGCGAGGTGAGGGGAGAGGAGGACAACCACCAGACTCAGTGCCGATCTGGCACCTGGGAGGGAGGGAGGTGGGAAGGAAGGAAAGGCTCCCAGGGCAATACCGGTGTAGAGAGTTAAGCCAGGCAACAGGCAGTGTTTGAGACAGTCTCCCATCAGTCTCCATGCCTGCCTTTGCATCTCTGCTACATTTAGTCACCATCAGTCTTCAGCCTGGGTGATTACACGTCAGTGTTAATGCAACAGTGGGCTTCAGAGCCCAGACCTGCGATTTGCCTGTCACTACCACTTCCTGCAGCAGAAGACCCAACAGGTACATTGCCACAGCTGCTGTGGTGCACAGCGGTGTAGACTTTCCCTGTGCCCACACGATATGACACATTGCATACACATGTGTGTACGGATATATATACTTCTGTCATCCTCTACATTTTGCTTCGCACTTGGCTCTTTCATATAATCATTATTTCATGAACATCTTATCAGCACGTAATGGTATTTCTTGCTTTTTACATGGCTGAACGGAATTTCACCATTTGCACTGGGTTTTTTTCAAGCCATCCTCAGTTGACTAGTATGTGAGTTGCTTCCAGTTTTGTTTTTCTATTAGAAGTTAGATTATCTGTATTAGTCAGCTTTCTGTAGCTGTGACAAAATACCCAAGAAAATCAGTCTAATAAAGAAAAAGGTTTATTTAGGCTCATAGTTTCAGAGGTTTCAGTCTATGGTCAGTTGGCCCTGTTGCTTCTGGAGTGTGGTAGTGGAATGGATCATGTGGGAGGATGTGGTGGAGGAGCTACTCGTGGTGACTGTGAAGTGAAAGAGACACATCCCCATTTATCTAACTTATTTCCATTAGGCCCCACTTCCTGAAAACTTTGCCACCTTCTGAGACCGCCATGGGCTGAGGTCCATGCTTTCAATAAAGAAGACTTTGGGGGGTATTCAAGATCCCATCTACAGCCCAATCATACCCACTCTGACTTGCATATCCTTACGTGCATGTATAGCTTCTTAAATAGATAGAATCAATTCCTATAGTTGAAACTGCTGAAACAAAGGGCCTGATGTGCTGACTTTTGACTGATACTGCCCAATTAACCCTTAAATGATTTTACCTACTTGTTTTTCTACCAATAGTATATGACAGTGCACCTTAATCCACTGGCAATTGTCATTCTTCATCATTTTGCCAACTTGGTGAGTAAAAAATTGCATGCAGGTTTTAAAAAAGTCAATTTAAAAGAGAGGTTCTAATAGCCTTGATTCTTTAAAGCTTTCTATGGGCGGGTGTATAGTGGTATCCATCATGTGTGCGGTGCTGGGAGTGTGGAGCTATGAATTCACAAGGAAAAAGCAAGCTAAATGTGGTTTTCTCACCAAATGATCAATCACAGCTCTGAAAAGATGCCAGAAATGACACCATTAGAGGTTTCTTTTGAAATCTTGGATAAGTTTTAAATTCAGAACCTTCTATAGAATAAAAGTATTCTCTTTGACCTTCAGATATAACCAACATCTATGTGTGATAAATGGGAAAACTAAATTCTTCCCCAGAGCCTAGCTCCACCTGACTCACAGAAGTAGGTAATGACAGTTCAGGCTAAAATCAGGTTTTCTGACTTCTAACCTAGTACCCTACACCATGAGCAGATAAATAGCAGTTATTTTACCATAACTACCCCTGGAAATGCTGGTGTTAGCAAACCTCGTGAAATCATTAAATACTTAAGCAACAGAGCAAATGAATGCTAAAAGCACAAAATGTTCACATTCGAAGAATCACAACTTATATATTTATGTCGCCATGTAGTGTATATTGAATCAAATACTGTGGCCCTAATGAATAAAAAGATAAACATGTTTGACTAGCATGGTTTAGGAAAAAAATAATCAATGGCTTTCTGATGACTGACATTTTATGTTATTACTGTGCATATATAAATGCATATTAATGGTAATTTTGGGGCTTAGGTAGTTTAAGTAGTTGTCCAAAAACCTTCATAATTTCCTGTTTAACCTAATAATGTAGACTCCAAACAGCCATAGAATAGGGGTCAAGGCTCATCAGAACCTCTCACAGCTGGCTTGTAGCTTTGCTTTGATCACATGACCCTTATGCCTAGATGTAATTTACCTAAATACTGAAGAAAATTAGAATACTGGGGTAATCAGTACCTCTGTGTTTTTACCAGCCTTTGAGTTTGAACCGAAAAGACAGAAGAGCTCTAGTTAAGAAGGCACAAGGTCCCATTCATTAAGTGAAGCTAGAAGTTCAGGCCTCTCATCGCTGCCATCCCATGAACTTGGTAACATTCATTTTTTCCTCTGAGTTATGAATCCTTTTTCTTATTCATGCATTTTAAGAAATGTATTTTGCACTTTTCTGCCAGATTTGAGGCTTTTGTTATGCTGCCCCCATTTTCTCATTTCCGTGTAAATTCTTTTCAGTTCTGAGCTCTGAGATTCGAGATTACATTGACTTTTTGAAACCCTTTTATTGCCAACCAAAGCACAGATAATAAAAGCCACACGAAGCCAATGGATGACTCCATGAGTTATTTACGAGGTAAGTACTCTTGTAGTTATCGCCCAGGTTAAGAAGCTTTGTCACCCATCCTGGAAACTCCTCCACCTGTCTGTTAGGACATCTGTCCCTCCTCTTTCTTTCCAAAGTAGCAGCCCACCAGATGTTTATGATAATCTCTTCTGGCATTCCCAAATACCGTATTTTAGTTTTGCCCATTTTAACTTCCTTTAGGTCTCTTTAATTTGCAATGCTCTCTTCATCCCTTTATTTTCCTTATGCTCTGTTGCAGAACCTGGGACTTTTGACTTGTAGCATTAGTCTGGATTTTGTTGATTGCACACTGGAAGTATAGATCAGTGCACTTTGAATTTCCTTCGAGGTGGCTGCTGATGAAGAAAAGTTTTCATTAGACTGATGATTAAGCCCTTTGGTCTAACCATAGATGGTTGTGTGGTCTTTCTTCATGAGGAATGCAGTGTCTAGTTCACCTTTTCATGGTACTAGCAGTGGTGATAGTCAACACACAGACCAATTAATTTATTGGGAGCAGTTAAGACAGTTACGTTTACTTTTTACTTTTTAGTTAAAATAGCTCTGTAAAGGGATATTTCTGTCATGGTCAATTTGTTTACTCAGTGGTATTATTTATATAAGAAAAGCTAGGTAAATGCTGAAATGCATTGTGAGGTTTGTCACATGTACAGAAATAAAATGCTTGACAATAGTATAAAGGACTGAGGGAGGGAATTCTCGAGCTGACCCTTTATCTTCAGGTAGTGTCCCTGGGTGAGTCCTAGCTCTGAAGTCTCGTTCTGATATGGATGTAGTCACACCAGCTTTCTTGTACCTATTGTATGCACAGTAAAACCACATTTCATCTGGTGTTACACTCTGCCTAAGAACTTACCTTGGCATTTTTATAGTGCAGATTACTGGCACTGAATTCTCTTTTGTCTGAAAATGTCTTTTTTTCTCCTACATTTTGAAAGACAATTTCACTGGGCATAAAATTCTGGAATAACCAGTTTTTCCATTAGTTTTTTTTTCTTTATTTAATGGCTTCTCTTTGTCTTATGGCTTATAAAACTTCTGACAAACTATTTGCTATAATTCTTATCTTTCTTCTAAGTGTAATGTTTCTTTTTTTCTCTAGATGTCTTTAAGATTTTTCTCTTTATCCTTTGGTTTTTATCAGGTTGACCATCATGTGTATATATATTTTTAATTATCCTGCTTTGATTTCTCTGAGGTTTCTTCCTCTGTGTTGTCTTTCATTAATTTTGGAAAAAATTCAACTATTACTGTTCAAATATTTCTTTCCCCCTTTCTGACTCATTTCCCTACTGATCGGGAACCCAGATTTACCTATGTTTGATTATATGATATTTTCCCATAGCTCTTGAGGCCCTTTGCTCTATTTTATTCTTTTTTGCACTGTTTCTTTCCTCTTTGGTTTTCATGTACTTTTTCTTTTCTTTGCATTCTTTTTCTTTATATTCAAGTTCACATATTTCAATATTTCCAGTCTTTCATAACTCTTCTTTATTGAAAGAAGTCTTCATCTCAGTGTTTTTATATTTGCATTTCTATTTGATTTTTAAAAATACTTTTCATCTTTCAACTGCAATTCCTCATATGTTCATGTCTAATGTCCACATTTCCCATGAGATTTTTTAGCACAATTTCATCGTTATTTTAGACCACAGTTGATGATTCCACCAGCTGGATGCACTCAGCTTGGTTCTGTCAATTGCTCTATCTCTTTTTTATTTTTTTTTATTTTGAAAAGAATACAACCAAACAGAACAAAGCAAAGTAAAGTCAATCAAAACAAGGCAATGAACATGGTACCTGACTTTTAAACAGGGTAAAAAGCAATCGACAAGGCTACCATAATGCCTCTTGTTATCTGCAGTATACCTGCCCATACCATCAGGGATAAGTAAAATCAAACAAAATACAACAAACTAAAGCAGTAGAAACAAAACAAAACATAACAAGACAAACAAAGCAAAACCATGTAAGCAATACAGAATTTCAAGATATTAGCAAAACACCATTGGCTACCATAATATTTGTTATCTTCAGATTAGTTGCCTACACCTTCAGACATATTACAATCAAGCCATACAGAATAGAGTAAAATCAATCAAAACAAACAATGAAAGCCATACAGGGTCTCTAAACAAGCTAATTGGACATCCATGATGGCTGCAATTATATATTTTGTTATCTTTAAAATAGCTGTCCATGCCATCAAGTATAATAAAATCAAACAAATCAGAATCAAATGAAACTAACTAGAACAATGAATACAACCTGAATTTCAAATCATGATACTAGATTAATAGTGGTCATTTCTTTCCCTTTTTAGATAATTCCTCCCCTTTGACTTTCCCAATATGTATTGTGCATTTTGGATCCCACTAACACCTTTAGTTTGTTATGCTATGGAGACAACACAAAATTCACCCTTGTGACTCTGGCCCATTACATCCATGAGCACTATTACCAGTTGCCTCTATCTACCTACAAGAGC
>RJWT010050514.1:0-10841 GCA_004365215.1 Cuniculus paca
AGGGCTGGGGATCTAGCTCAGTGGTCTAAGCGCCTGCCCGGCATGCGCAAGGTCGTGAGTTCAATCCCCAGTGCCGCAAAAACAAAACAAAACAAAAAAAACAACAAATATTTACTTGGCACTGACCACATGCTAGGTACTTCCTTAGTGCTTTAACCCTTAAACAACAACTTGTAATTTCATAGATGGAGAAACTGAAGCACAAGTTAAACTTTTCCAAGGTCACAGATAATAAGTGACAGAGCTTTATTTCCAGTTAAGAGAAATGAGGCTCAAAGAGATAAATTACTTTAAGATCACAGAGACAGTGTCAAAACACATTAAGTCACGGATTTATGGAAAAATAAATTCTGGGAAGGTGGGTATTGGGGATTGAACTTGGGACCTTCACACTGAGCTACATCCCCAGCCAGTTTTGTTTGTTTGTTTTTTTTTTTGAATGCCTGGCTCCAAAAATAACTTTTAAGTGTCTTTCCCATCCTAGGTATTAGAATTAAATTTACATGAAGTTATAGGTATGTCATTTAGTTCAATGGTTAGCAAATGCCTTATAAAATATTAATTTTTATGTAAGCAACACAAATGAAAGGCCAGTAACAGAATCAAAAATGTTTACATTTCCATAAACAGTCAAACTCTTCACTTTTTTATTAATATACTACCTGTCATATCCAGTGAAATCCAGGAACTGAAGAGCTATATCATGTATTAAAAGGACAGTAACAGACTATATAGAATCCTTAGCTTTACAATTTCAGTCTCTTTTACCATATACAAACATAAAACAACCACCAAAGAAATTGGAAGGGTGACATCATTTATGGCTAAAGGAAATTATAAACTTTGCAACAGTTAACTTCCCAAATAGAACATTATTTAAATAAAAGATGAATGTATTCATTTATTTAAAGTTTACATATACTTTACTCTTTGTGGTATGGGATACAAAATTAGATATCTAGATATATGTATAGATATAGATATATCTATATCATGAATAAGTTTGAATATTGTATATGTTTCCCAACAAGAAATGAAAAACATTTTGTGGATGTACTAGAAAATATAAGGGGTTTCTATAAATTTGTTTGCAAGCACTTAAACCAATCATATTTACTATTCAAAATATTGTAAAACCTAAAATAAGGCTAACTTGCTTATCTAAGGCTAAATTCTTAAATGAAAAGAAGGAAGCAATGCTAATAACAAAATTTCTCCTTCATCTGAATGTTGTCTGAGCATCTGCCCTGTGTTAGTTTTTATAATAGTGTTTCTCATTTCATTTATCCCTTGTCCAGTACACTTCTAGAAAAGTCCACAAAGTGGACTCAATATCACAACATAAAGTACAAACCATACCGCAATCTTCCATCCTGGGCAGCTGCTCCCCCTGTGATAATTTTGGTAATGAAAATACTTGAGTCATCTCCAATGTGTGGGTTGTCTGTACCTCCTGCAATGCTGAAACCAAGCCCTGAATTTCCCTGAGGAGGGAGGGAAAAAATTCAAAAATTATCTGTATTGAATGGCTCCTATCATTGTATGACTAGAAACTGTACTAAAATAAGAAACACAACATGGCAAAGTACATACTATGGGTAACATGAAGATTCTAAACTAAATACACAAGTTCTTAATATAAAGAAAGTCCCCTCAGAGGTCTTATGAATCAATAGGTGAGGCTAAAGAAAATGTACCCAGTACTTGTGAAATCTAGTCTTCAGGTCATTCTCTAAAAGCGCGTACAGTTTGTCAAGTCATCCACCTGCAGAGGTGTCACTGCAAATTTCTTTCTTTTAGACTGCACCTCTTCCACCTTGGGTAGGAAAAATTTCTAAGAGACACACAATGAAGTGACGTTTCTGCTGCCATTATCTTTCAGTAGCTCAAACTGATATATTATTTCAACCTTTAAACAAAGGGCAGTAGTGGGGCTCTTCTGTTAACTTTGTCATTAGCTTTTTTTTTTTTTTTTTTTTGCGGCACCGGGGATTGAACTCACGACCTTGTGCTTGCCGGGCAGGCGCTTAGACCGCTGAGCTAGATCCCCAGCCCTGTTTTTAAGACAGGGTCTCACTATGTCATTCAGGCTGGCCTTGAGCTCACTTTGTAGCCCAGGCTGGTCTCGAACTCACAACGATCCGCCTGTCTCAGCCTCCCAAGTGCTGGGATTAAAGGTGTGAGCCACCACGCCTGGCTTCATTAGCTTATTTTTAAAGGACAAAATTGGAGCTATTAAGTAACAGCTATCAGCATATTATACTTAATCAAGATACCTAAATTAACAAAAGGCCTTTGTCAGTATTGAAAACTCAACCTGAGAAATTAATTGGTAGCTTTTGTTACAGCAAAGTAAATTTTGCTAAAGTAAGTCATTTTATGCTTGTTTTAAAAACTGGAGAAACTGAATTTCTGAGTATTTTCTTTAGAGAAAGGGCTTTACTGCTTTGAAAGTCTTCTGGGACAACTACCTATGATACGGTATTTAAAGATGTTTACTGTTGCAATAATGTACAACTCAAGCTTTCAGGCAACTCAAATAAATGGATATATTTGGACCCACTATTTAACCAATTAGTATACTGCTTTTTGTCCTAAAATTCTAATTTGATTAAAAAATTTGTTTTTTTTTTTTCTTCCTTAAGTTTAAACTCTTGAAAGAACTACCAGAATTTCAATAATCGTATCAACAGATTGTGGGAGGTCACTACGTTATTTAGGTATTCACGTTCTTCAAGAAGTGAAAAAGACAAATGCACAGTACTAAGTTTTCCTGGTATTTTAAAAGAATAATTAAAAAATAATTAGAAGCTAAGAGATGTCACAAAATACCATATTAAAATATATACATTTTGTGTTTACTTGAATGTTACTGAGACAGTTACCTAACTTGAGCAGGTGATCCTAATTTAAGGAGTAGGCAGTAAAAATCAATTTTACATGTAAAAGACCCTCCTCAGGTCTATTTTCTACACAGTCTACTCTTTGGCTTTAATCATAAATTTAATTATCTATGATTTTAGTTTTAAATATGCAGACATTTAGTTACCTAGGAAATTTGTTTGTATGGAACATTTCCCAGAACTGCTGGCCAGACAAGGTGGCATTATTAAAATTCAGTATAAATTGAATGCAGACTTCCTCCTCCCTGCCCCTTGCAGTGCTGAGGATTGAACCCAAGACCTCATGCGTGGTAGGCAAGCAACAATACTGCTTAGCTACATCTTTATCCTTAAATGGATAAACTATTCTTTTTTTCCCTCTAAATGCAGATGCTTAAAAATACATCTTAACAAACTTTACATAACTTTTCCCTTAAGATATTTTCCATCAGAATTGTAGTTATTATTTTTCTAGGAAATAAAACTGATGCAATGCTGGTTACTAACATATTGCTTACTTAAAATGAATACTATAGGCATGAAAATATAGCAATAAAAATAAAATTAAAAAGAAAACTTTGAGAAACTGTCATAGCCTAAGGGGACGTAACTAAAAGTAACGTGGTTCCTTGGATGGAGACCTAGAAGAAAAAAGTCATAATCTAAGGAAACAGGAATAAAGTTTAATCCAGTTAATAGCAATGCACAAATACTGGTTCATCAGTTGAAACAAATACTCTCTAATAATGCAAAATGTTGATGAAAGGAGAAGATGACTTCAGAGTAAGTGGGAATTCTCTCTATCATCTTTACAACTTTTTGGTAAATCTATTTTCAAACTTCCCCAGAAAAGGATATTAGTGAAAAGAAACAAGTCTAAAAATATTACTGCTAATTTTATGATCTGTGAATTTACCAGAGGAAATATTACATTTTTTAGTTTTTGAAGGATCTTTCTCTTGGATCTACATGATTAAACAATGTATTGTAAAGTTCCTTAAAATAATAATTAAAATAATTAATAGTTTTACCCTCTCAAGTGTGATTTCTTCATATTCATAATCTGCATCAGTGCCATTAACCTAATGGGGGAAAGAAAAGTAGTTCAGAAATTCAGAGTGAGATATCTAAAATGGTAAGATACTTCCTGCATAATTTATTAATGAAAACCTGTTAAATGCAACAGTGATAAAAAAAAAGCTTTACTTTAACAATTTTAGAGACGTTCAAGAAATGGAAGAGAACAAATACGACTGTCTTGACATTAATGCTATTATGACTTTCAAATACAGGAAGGGTATTTTTAGCTTTTACTGTTATTGAACTCTGACTTTTTCCTCTCCTTGATACACACACCTAATGTTGAATACTCTCCCTAATCTGGGTGCTTCAACTTTTCTGAGAACCATCACCTCTGTTTTCAATGCACTGCCAATGAAATCAATTTGCCCATTCATTTAGCTTACTATTCCCCATAGCCCAAATCATTCTATGTGGTTTAAACAAATCTTTTTAAAGCCCAGCCCCATCAACTCTTCTTCTAAAACGTTCAGAAATTCTTTTTCTCTACAGCTTGGTAATCAAAACTTTGTGTAAAGTAACCCCAACCTACCACTTACCTTTATTCCTAACATAAATAACCGTATCTCACCTCTTGCTTTTCCCTACTTATCATCCTATCCAAATGACTTGTTCTTTCCATTACATATTATATTGTGCAATTTTCCACCCCTATATATGAACTTTAACACTGTCACAAATTTCAGGTGCTTAGGGGAAGATGACAGAGCTGTAAGCAACAGAGAAAACAGCCTCTTTGAGAGTCACTGTCCAGATACTGGAATATAGTATCGTGAGGAAGACAAGAAGGAAGGAAGTGGGTCCCCTGGACCCAGGAAGAATCTGAAGTGCAAACTGAAGCCCACAGAGACAGTGAAAAGAAAAACTTCAAGGAAAAAAGCAGTAACTAGCAGCACCTTTGCCCTGAGACAGGACTCACTGCATGAGAGGAGCTGTTCAAACTTGGGGATGCAGAGTCAGGGTGATGATGACAGTTGGTGACCCGGGAGGCCTCTCCAGAGACGCGGCAGTGGAGGGGAACAGCAGACATGGAGGACTGTACTGGCTGGCAGTGACTGCAGAGGACTTAGTCCTCTCACAGGGAGACAGCAATTAGCCGGGAGCCATTTTAGAGACGGGCCAGGTAAGTCCAGAACCCAGAACTGCTGCTGGCTCTGTCTAGCAGCTCCCTGCTGGGCACAGACCTGTGGAAATTGCTTGGGTGACCGCAGTGTGCCCAGACCTGAGTCTGGTCTCAGGGCAGGCCTGCTGAGTATCCAATACTCTGCCATAAAGCAACTGCTGGCTTGCTGGGATAGATGGACATGATTTAGGACTCTGCCTTCACAAGTTGTCTACTTAGTGAACCCAGAGAGAATACTAGACACAGACTGTTTATTTTTCATTTTTCTTTTTTTCTCTTTCTCCTTCATTGTCTTCATATGAATGTGAAAGTGGCTCCTAACCTCTTTGTGGGTGTGGTTCTGCTCTGTTCTTCCTTTTATCTCTCCCATCTCTTTTCCTGTACCAGTTTCCCCAAGTTGGTGTGATCTTCCTTTGTTCTCCAACCTTACTTCTAATCTCTTTCTCTTCTTCCATTTCTCTATTTTGTCCTTAATCCATTTTAAATCTGAACCCTTGAGGGCAAAATTGATACATTACAGACTTGTATATTGCATATAATTATCTGGTTTGTTTTACATTTTGTTACATAATCACAAAGCTAGTTCACTGGGTTAAAAGTTGCAAATTAAGGGTTAGCTCAGTTTGTTGTTTTCTAGGCTGTGTTTGATGCTACTGGCACCACTATAGCCAAAACTGATATAAATAGCTGTTGGTCCTGATAATCCACGATGGAGATTAACTAATGGTCACAAAAATATGGTGGCACCATCCCAAAGAACCAGGGACTAGGCCAAACAAGGAACAACTTCGATCTTTGAACAGACTCAAAACCCAAAAACCAGCTACACCTGGAAGATGCCTCAAAGAAGTAATCATTACCTAAGGGTCCTAAATACTACCAATAAAGCAACCTACCATAGGCAACTTACAAGCATCACCCCAAGAATTAAACTAAAAAATGAGAGGAAATAAAATGAGAAGACACTTAAGCAAAATGCAACCTCAGACAAGCAGTTCACCAAAGGAAAATCCAGGGGGCGATGAAGTGAGACAATCTGAAAGCCCCCCCACCAGGTTTCTCTGAAGTGGGAACAACAAAGCAATTGAATGAGGCTCTGGAAAAAAAATGAAATCAGAAATAATCTCTCAGATAACTACAGAGACCACCAAACTATACATCAAGCTTCGTGACATTAGAGCAGACACAGTCAAAAAAACATGCGCTTAAGCAAGTTATGGAAGCTTAGCATAGGAAAGAAATGGAATCCATAAAGCAGATTCAAGCCAATATCCAGGAGAATAAAAATTCCACTGAAAATATTTGAAGCAGATTAGGCCAATGTGAGGACAGGATCTCAGATATTGAAGACAGGCTTGCAGTTAGCGACCAGGAAAAGAAAAGAGTTCTCAAAAACAGCAAGGAACCATGAGAAATCAATCTAGCAGCTGCTAGACGAGATGAAGTAGAAGAACTTAACATTAATTGGAGTCAATGAACAAGCAGGAGATACCGCAAATGACATTTAAAAAATGTTCATAGACATCAAGACAGAAAACTTTCCTGGTAGAGAAAAAGTCTGGCATACAAATAAGTGAGGCATGTAAAACTCTAATTAGCAATCATCAAAAAAACCCCCAAGAAACCAAAAAAACAAAACAAAACTACAGCCAGGCATATCATAGATAAGATTCCAGAAATTCAACACAAGAACTGAATCCCAAAAGCTGTTAGAGAAAACAAACAAATCACCTCTAAAGGAAAGCCTATCAGAATTGCAGCTGACTTCTCAGCAGAAACTCTCAAGTCAAGGATTGCTTGAAGTATTCCAAATTCTGAAGGAAAATGACTTTCAACACAAATTGATGTACCTGCAAAACTATCTTTCAAAATTGATGGAGAAATAAGATACTTCCATGACAAAGAACATCTGAGGAAATTTATGACCACCAAATCATCACTCCAAAATGTTTTGAAGGACATTCTAAACAGACTAAACGGAGATAATAAGCTCCATGAACCCCAACAGAAGGAATCCACCAAGGAAGGCAAACAATTAGAGGGAGCAGGAAAAAGTGGGGTGGGGAGAACCAACAACAGGAAAATAACATGACAAGGATAAGTAAATACATTTCAATTATAACCATCAATGTTAATGGTCTTAATTCACCAGTCAAAAGACACAGATTGGATCAAGAAGCAAGATGCAACAGTATGCTGCATGCAAGAAACACATTTAATTCAAAAAGAAATTCATGGACTGAAAGTCAAAGGAAGGAAAACAATATTCCACGCGACAAGAACCCAGAAAAAAGCAGGGGTAGCTGTTCTATTGGCAGACAAAGTGAATTTCAAACCAAGACTGATTAAGAAAGATAAAGGTCACTACATTCATGTAAAGGGAAGAATCCAAGAGGAAGAGATAACAATCATAAATATATATATGCAACAAATACCAGTGCACCCAACTATATTAAACAATTACTAATGGACATGAAAAATCAAATAAGCCTAACAATTGTATTGGGAGACTTCAATATACCACTGTCACAAAAAGATCAACTAGACAAAAAGATCAAAAATGAAATATCAGAACTAAATCAAACTTTTGAACAAACTGACTTAGTAAATGTCTATAAAGTGTTCCACCCAACAACATCAGAATACCGTTCTTAACTGCACATGGGACATTCTACAAAGTAAGATCATACACTGACTCATAGAACAGGCTTAAGTAAATGCAAAGGAGTTGAAATTATCCCATGCATACTACCAGACCACAGTGCAGTGAAACTGGAAATCCATTTCAAAGGAAACCACAAGAACTTCATAAACACATGGAATTAAATAGCACCCTACTGAACAACCAATGGGTCACAGATGAAATTAAACAGTTTTTACAGTTGAATGATAATGACAATACAACACACTGGAACTTGTGGGATACAATGAAAGCAGTCCTAGGAGGGACATTTATAGCACTAAATACCTGTATCATGAAAATTGAGCAAGTGCATAAAAACAACTTAATGTTGAACCTCAAACTTCTAGAAAAAGAAGAGCAGACTAAACCAAAAGCTCATACAATCAGAGTAGAAATTAACACACTGGAGACTAAAAAAACAATACAAAGAATCAATGAATTAAAGAGTTGGTTCTTTGAAAGATTAAAATTGACAAATCCTTAGCTGACCTTATCAAAAAAAGGAAAGAAAAGACTCAAATCCTCCCAGTTAGGAATGGATACAGTGGAATCACAACAGACCCTGCAGAAATCCTGATAATCATCTGTTCCTACTTTGAAAACTTGTATTCTAACAAGATGGAAAACACAGAAGAAATGGACACATTCCTAGATATGTATGAATTACCAAAGCTGAATAAAGAATATATAAAAATCCTAAATAACCCAGTATCAACAAATGAAATTGAAGATGTAATTAAAAATCTATTGTTTGGTCCTCCGAGATGAGATAGACAAAAGGAGAGAAAACAAAGACAGAAAAGAGGCCTTTATTGTGGGTATGGGAGAGCTGCTGAAGAGACACAAGCACCCTCTGAAGCGAACAAAGAATAAAAGTGGGCTTTATTTGGAATTGACAGGGGTGGAGTTTAAGGGGCTGGTGGAATGACATACTGACAGCTGATTGGGGGAGTGTTGGCGTGCATGTGAAAAGTGGGAGGTTCAACTTTTGGGTTTTGCAAGAAGAACGCGGAAGTCAGTGCTGCAGGGAGGTGTTGTCCAGCACCATGTTGACTAGCACGTGGGAAAAACCCATCATCTATCAACCTAGAAAAGCCCAGGCTCTGACGGATTCACTGCTGAATTCTACAAGAAATTTAGAGAAGACCTAACACCACTACTTCTCAAACTCTTTTGCGGCACCGGGGATTGAACTCACGACCTTGCGCTTGCCAGACAGACGCTTAGGATGCTAAGCTAGATCCCTGGCCCTTGTCTTTTTGAGACAAGGTCTCACTATGCCCGTCAGACTGGCCTTGGGCTCACTTTGTAGCCCAGGCTGGTCTTGAACTCACAACAATCCTCCTGTCTCAGCCTCCCGAGTGCTGGGATTACAGGCATGAGCCACCACGCCCGGCTTCTCAAACTCTTTAATGAAATTGTACGGGAAGCAATACTTCCAAATTCATTCCTGGAAACAAGCATTACCCTGATACCAAAACCAGAGAAGGATCCAATTAAGAAAGAGAATTACAGGCCAATCTCCCTAGTGACCACTGATGCAAAAATCCTCAGTTAGATACTAGCAAACAGACTGCAGCAAATCGTCAAAAAGTCTGTATACCATGATCAAGGGGGATTCATCCCAGGGATGCAGGGATGGTTCAACATATGTAAATCCATAAATGTAATATACCATATTAACAGAGCCAAGGACAAAAATCATGATCATCTCAATAGATGCAGAAAAACCTTTTGACAAAGTCCAGCACACATTTATGATAAAAACCCTATAGAAAATTGGAATAGACGATTTTTATGTCAATCTGATAAAAGCCATCTATGACAAACCAACAGCCAATATCATACTAAATGCACAAAAATGGAAAGCTTTCTAAAATCAGGAACAAGACAAGGATGTCTACTGTGTCCACTTTTATTCAACACAGTCCTAGAAACTTTAGCTAGAGCAATCAGACAAGAGAAAGAAATAAAAGGAATAAAGATACAAAAGGAAGAAATTACACTATTGTTATTTCAGATGATGTGATACTGTACTTAGAAGACCCAAAAAACTCCACCAAAAGACTACTAGATTTAATAAGCAAATTCGATAACACAGCTAGTTACAAAGTCAACACTAGCCTTCCTGTACACAAATAACAAACTCACTGAGAGAGAAATCAGGGAAATAAAACCTTTTATAATTTTAGCATCAAAAAAAAAATGAATACCTAGGAATCAATCTAACAAAGGATGTAAAGGACCTCTACATTGAAAACTACAGTATTCTGAAAAAAGGAGACTGAAGAGGATATTAGAAAATGGAGAGATATACTGTTCTCTTGGGAAGGAAGAACCAATACAGTGAAAATTGCCATATTTCCAAAACTGTTATACAGATTCAATGAAATCCCAATCAAAATTCCAATAGAGTATCTCACAGAATTAGAGAAAATAATTCTAAAATTCATCTGGAACCAGAAGAGGATAGCAAAGGTAATTCTGGGCAACGAAGAGAAGACAGGGGACATCACAATTCCTGATTGTAAATTATACTATAAAGCTACTATGATAAAAAACAGTGTGATACTGGCAAAAAATCTGACCCCAAAGTCAATGGAATAGATTAGAAGATGCAGAAACGACTCCAGGCACACTAAGCCACCTTATCTTTGACATTCACTGGAAGAAAGATAGCCTCTTTAACAAATGGTGCTGGAAAAACTGACACTACACATGCCAAAGATTAAAACTGGACCCATATCTTTCCCCATGTACTATGCTAAAATCAGAATGGATTAGTGTAAGAATGGATCAAAGATCTTAATATTAAAGCAGAAACATTAAATCCGCTGGAAGATAGAGTAGGTAAAACACTTTAAGACATTGGCATAGGCGAAGACTTCATGAACAAAACCCCGATTGCACAGAACTATCACAAAGAATCAACAACTGGGATCTCACCCTATTGAAAAGCTTTTGCATAGCAAGAGAAACCACCAACAGAGCGAAGAGATAACCCACAACATGGGAGAAAATGTTTGCCAGCTGTACCTCAGACAAAAGATTACTATCAAGAACATATAAAGAA
>RJWT010050515.1:0-10821 GCA_004365215.1 Cuniculus paca
TTGCTGTTGCCTGATCACAACATGGAGAAACAAAGACTCTGCTCTGAAAGGAGATGGACTTCTAGGCAGAAACATTTACTTCTGAAGGCTTTCAAGTCAATAAATTAGAATCTTACCTTGAGATAAGATTGCAAATATCACATTATCATTCTGGCAACAGCAGAATGAAGTCAGAGATGAAAGTGAGCCAGCATGCCAGGAGAAAGAAATGGAAGAAGAAACAAGTGAAATTGTCACATATTTGCATTGGCTACAGAAACCAAAAATATGAATAAAATCATCAAGAAGTTTATAACATACAGGCTTCAGAAAGTCCTACACTTCGAATGAAATAAAAATCTCCCACACTGATTTATTACAGAAGATAAGTGAAAACAAAGTGTAACATGGAAATTAGTAGCCATAAAGGCAAAGAGGGTATATCCAATAAATTACTTCAAACTTTACTAATAAAGAGATGGCCTGGACACAACTCCTAATGAAAATTGCTAAAGAATGGACAATAAAATATGACTGCTAGTTACTCAATTCCAATAGATAATCACAAATTGTCTCATGAATATTCACTCAAAATTTTTACATCAATTAAAATATATCTGAAGCTTGATTCAGTGCAAAATGAATATTATCAAGTAGGCCTCAGTCTGACTGTATAATTCCTGTTGAGTAGAAGGTCAAGGAGTAATTTTAAACACAGACAACATGTAAACCATTGTTACAGAGTCAAGATTTAATTCATGTTACACAGAGCATGTGTAGTTTTTTAAATATACAAAATTCAAACTAGTAAAAAATTGAACAAAAAATCCTACCAAACATGAACTAAAAGTATAAAACGATAGTAAACAAGATTTACTAGTAAAATTCAAAGGTAAAATGTCAAAGAATGTATAAACAAATACAACTCAGATTATTAACATAGAGCAAAATACAAATATATAAATCTATAATGCACAGTATAACCAGATTTGTGTGAGGCATATCATAGGAATTCAATGAATTTGAATTACTGAAAAAAATTAAGTAATACAAATTTGGAATTATTAAGAATGTGGTATTGTAAAGAAGCTAAGTATTCTTATTTTTATATTATCTTTCTAAGAGTGAATAATTTGGAAACATACAGCTAAAAAACAGTATTCATCTATTCCAGAGCGCATTATATTGTACAGGATACCTTTATTGGTCAATTTAAAATATTAAATAAATGCAAAAACAAAGAAATATGCAATAAACCCAGTTTTACATAACTTTCAAAAACAAACAAACAAAAAATAAAAACAGAAAAGAAGAGTGGGGCATAGTGGTACATGATTGTCATCCTAGCATCCTGAGGAGTTAAGGCAGGTGAATCACAAGTTTCAGCTGAGCCTTGACAATTTAGCAAGAATGTATAAAAAGGAAAAACTCCTGGACATGGGGATATATTTGAGTGAAGAGGCCCTGGATTCAATCTCCAGTACTATAAAAAGAAAGAAAAAAGTGTTGAATAAAAGAAAGAATACTCAAGAATGCCAACCTATTAGAGTTTTTATAAATACACTTCATCATTAATTTTTATTCATGATTCCTCTAAATGAGCATTTTACTGAAGTTCAAACTTTCTGTTTTTCCTTTTTAAAACAAGTAAAATTAGAAGTAATATGCTTATTCATTGTATATAAAGTATGATCTCACTTTTTGGTAAAATTGTTTCTGTACATTATTTATCTGCTTTTATTTATAAAGTTGTATTAAATGATGTAGACTATTGTTATTTCTGGACAGTGAGAAAAGAAAGGTTGGGTGATATTTCATTGTTTTTTTACCAGAGTCCAGAAACAAATATGATATTAAACCCTTTTCTAACTGACAGTCAATCAATGATGTTGAGTTGCAAAATTTAATTTATAATCTAATACTGAAGACTTTTTTCTTAAACTCTAAACAGATCATACTTTTCTACTGTTATCAAATATAGACTTAAGCAAAAATACAAATAATTAAAATGCTCATAATTAAATTCTAACACTAATCGAATCCTGATCTTATTTTATAACTGTTATCTATATTTTATAGCTGTTATATGTTAAGAGTAATTTTCTTGAATCTGACAGAAAAAAGGAACTGTTTTTAATTTCTATATACCAAATGTCTGTCTTTACTATGTGGTGTATTTTTAACTCAGTATTGTACTATCATTGGAATGATAGCTGATATTAAACATAACATTATACAAAACTCATTTGAGGATAAAGCGGTAACATTTAGTAATCTAGTTTCAGTACTTTGATGGCATAAGCATGAAGTCAGTGAATTTGCTTTGTGCAGTATACTGATTTTTAAATAGTGTTAGTTCAAAGTTCATGGCCTTCCTGAAATCTCAGAACCTGATTTTACTTAGAAATGGTTTGATACAGTTGCAACGAATAAAGACACAATCACACGGGAGGAATCTGGGGCTCTAATCTGATAAAACTGGTGTCCTTACAAAGACATACAGAATCACAGGGGGAATGCTGTGTGATGATGTGATTGGAGATACTGGTCTATAATCCAAAGGACATTAAGTGTAACTGCCAAACCACAAAAACTAAGAGATTGACATGAGAGAGATTGTCCCTTCCAGCCCTTCAGAAGAAACAATCATTGCAAATACCTTGTTTTCAGACTTTGAATATCCACAACTGAGACACGAACTTCTGTTGTTTTAAGGAGCCCTGAAATACAACTACAAGAAATATGGATCAACTTTAACTAGAAAGCAACCATAGAAAATGTGAAAAGAAATGGCTTGTTCCAATAAAACTTTATTTAGAAAAATAGGTATGATACAAAATTTAGCCCCATGATTGTAGCTATGCCATACAAGATTTCTTCTCCTCCTACTCCACTTCCTTCCTTAGTCTTCTTTTTGTTCCTCTTTCTCTTTACCTTCTCTATTTTCCTAGTGAATCTTCTTATTACTATGGCCAGAATATTTCAACTCTGTAATTCTTAAGTAGGATTTTGATATTTAATAGGAACGATGTTAAACCAGGAATGGCTATCATAGAGAGATGTATTTGAAAAAAAAGGCTACTCTATTTTAACAATTACACTCTGGTTACCCATTTCTTAATTTCTTGGGTCTCACATTATTTTATAAGTAAATTGTATGTATCTTCACTATCCACTCATGTCAGCTTTATTTTTGACATTATTTTTTTTTATTTATTTTTTGTCTTTTTGAGACAGAGTCTCTCTATGTGGTTCAGGTTGGCCTTGAGCTCACTTTGTAGCTGAGGCTGATCTCAAACTTGCAAATATCCTCCTGTTTCAGCCTCCTGAGTGCTAGGATTACAGGAGTGCACCACCACACCCGGCTTATTTTTTGACATTATTAAGAACAATAACAATTAGTAAAATATCTAGGACCTCCCAATAGAGTATTTACATTTACAAATTCCTTTAATTCAGAATGACCCAATTGAAGAAGTAGTAATATTATCCTCATTTTTCACTTGAAACTGATGCTAAATGCAAGTTACATATCATTAGTCAATGACCCTTAGTGTGAGATAGTTCTAGCCCTTGAATGACAATAGAGCTCCCACTTTCCTGTCTTACCTCTGACATTATGATATCACAAATGGTCAAAGAGATTGTAAATACTGAACTCTTACATATTATATTTTAATAAGTTTTTATGAAAAATTATCCTTAAATGTTCATAATTTTATTATCTTAAACATATCCTGTAAAATCATTCAGATATTTCTTTGTGAATACTCATTAGTGTTCTAGTTTAGTCATTGGAACCCTTCCTGAAAGGTAGATTCTTATTTTGTAATAGAAACTCTGTCTTTCTGAACACTTCTTCAAATTATATTCTTTTTACATTTAAGTATTTATTCTAAGAATATTGAAAAAGTATACATCATTTATACAGATGGACATATGTAAAATGTGTGAATTATATATAGTACAATAAAAGTACCTATGTTTGCAAAATTTACTCAACAGAAAATAAAAATAAACAGAATAAATATCTTATAATATATAAATATATTTTAAATTATATAAATAAATATAATTTATCTTTTAATATTTTGACAAGATAAAAATGCTTTTGAATAAACCTGTACACTCACAGTTGTTGAATTATCAATGATTTGTTGGAATTGGGATAAGTGGGTGACTCATGGTTTGTATCTAAATGTCTCCCAGCAGCTTATGTGCTCCACTGGTGGGGCTTCTGAAAGGTGACTGAGTATCTGGGAAATTCTAATTAAATGTGATGCTAAGAGGTGAGGCCTGCAGGAGGGAGGACATGGGCATGTGGCCCAAGAAAGCGCATCATCTCCCTTCCCACATCTTCCCTGTCTCTCCACTTTCTTGATGTGATGAGAGTGAGCAGCTTTTCCTCCTCCATGTTCCTCTACCATGCTACCTTTTTTTTTAAGCTAGCTGATGATAAACAGAAATGATCCACTGGCACTAAAGAAACCTCTTGTCTCTCCTTTAATTTGCCACTGTCAGGTGTTTTGTCTTATTTATGAAAAAGTGACAAAGACTAAGGATTATGAACGAAAGAGATGAACTGCTATAAATAAATTATCTCCTAAAATGGCTCTTCTCTTCTTTTTGTTTGTCGTTTTTATCAAGACTGTGTCTCACTATATAGTTCCAACTGGTCTTGAACTCACTACAAAGCCTGAAATTTCCTCCAATACTCAGGGAACGTCCTGTGTCAGTCTCTTAAATGCTAGGTTTAAAGGTGTACACTCATTCCACTTTGTATAAAGTAAACTACTTAAGAAATTAATAATTTAAATCTATATAATCATTAATTTAAAAGATTCATATTTCAACAAAGAATATTCTATCATCTTTCAAACGTATATTGTAATATGACAAAATGTCACTTAAATTTTTCTGGTTTAATTTTATTTACAGTTCCTGGTAAATTCTGTTTCCTTGGACATTTTTGCTGAAATAGTCAAATCTTTGTTGTATGATGAAACTTTTATCTCTTTATTGTAGCTCACAAAGGGATTTTCAGTGCAATGTTTTATTCATTTTTTCAAGTCCAAAGCAGTTTAGAATCTCTAAGGTTTTATTTTTTTCTTCTTCTAGCAGTCGGTTGCAATGGCCTGCTTTTGACTGACTTTCTCCCTTCTTGCACCTCCATTTCACACCCTACTTCACTCATTCCCCCGCCCCTAACTCTCTCCCTCAAACTGCTTTCCTTTTAGAGAATCTAACTTCCAAATGGGATTTCAGATTGACAGTAGAAAAAGGAAAAATATTATTGCTTGAAGTTGTTTTTCACTTCAAAGGCTACCTTAGTGACAACCTTTCTTCTCTCAGAAAGCAGAAAATGGCAAAGGTGCTATTATACATTTGAAACCACCAATTTCTGTTAGGAGTGAATTTAATCTCATTCATTTTACTTTAGAACCAAATAATATTAGCTAGTGCTTGCCCCTTCTGCATAGTTATTTGTTACCATTTTAATATAAATATACATTACTTAGAAAAGTAAATTGTGTGTAAGTTATTCTTCATAAAGGTTTTTCAAAATTTAGATTTAAGCTACCAAAAATAGCATGTTCTCCACACCAAGAATGTTTACTAGCAGAGGATTTTTTAGCCATAAAATAACAGTAGATTTTTTTCAATAATCAATTCTGTGAAGTGGGAAAATCTCCAGTGGAATCCAGGTCAGCTTCACCTTTGCAGACCAGACCTGGGTCTCTCCTTCGCATTCTTTGTTGCTTGTACTTCAGGGAACTGTTGGGAAAATAATATCTAGCGTTTAAGGAAAGCGTAAAGGAACTTATATTTATAGAGCTGTAACATCTCAATAAACAAAAATGTGACTTTAATTTTTCAAAAGTCTGCATACCTTTCATATTTTTATTTTATTTCCTTGCTTTTCTCTTTATTCCTCCATTTTTCTTCTCCAGGAATCATGGCTTGATTTTAACTTTGCACTTACTGTCAACCATGACAATATATGGAAATAACACCAAAAGATTGCCTATTAGAGTGATTGTATGTTTAAAAGAAACGTTTTATTTTTCTCAACAATTACTTTTTTCAAGATATATTCATATTTTTCTTGTCCTGCAGAGGACTACAAAGAACTAAACTGCTATATCAGCTACTTCTATTTCTTCCCATTTTAGTGGATTTCAAAAAACTAAACAGTTTCAGTGCTTCTACTAATTAACCATTCACTTAAATTGACATGTTATCAAATAAAAGTGCAATGAAACTGGTATCTAATTCATTGGTGATGTGTTAGTGCAATTTCACACAATCTCTTTAGAGTGTTAAGGAATCATTAAAATGTGGTAAATTTTGACCTGACCAAGCATTTACATTTAGAAACTTTACAAAACCAAAACCACTGAATGCAGTTTAATATAATAAAATCATTGTAATGTAAAGGAAAGGAAACTGAAATATTAAGTAACAAAAGAGTAGTTTGTTAATACATATCATGTTAAATAATTGTGTACTATGCATTTAGTAATGTATTTCAAATGATATAAGTGATAGAAAAACTATGAAACAAAATAGTAAAAAAAATACTCTGAATAAAATTAGTATAATTTAAAATATAAGCATCAAGTTGGGACAATTACATAGCCTTACAAGGACTTGGGACAATTACATAGACTATACATATTATATATAGATATATAGATGCATATCAGATAATGTACTTAGTAAGAGTATTTTGAGACTAAAGTATCATGTAGCATGTATTTTTAAATCACAAAATTTATTTTTTTGAGACAGACTATCACTAAGTTGCTAAATTTCTGGGGCTGGATTCAAACTTGTGGACCTCTTTCCTCAGTTGCTCGAGAGTACTGGAAATTTAAGGCCTGTAATACCTTCAATCCACCTAAATTATATTATTTACTTTTCTGAAAGTATCGTGATAGATTCACCACACAAAATAGTAAAAAATCACATGCTTCTCTATACTTAATCTGGCTATCAAAGGAGAATATTAATTTGGGAATATACTTTTAAAGGAATATATAATTAGAATTTTTGTTGTTTGTTTTTTGATACAGGGTCTCACTATGTAGTGCAGGCTGGCCTTGAACTCACTATGTAGCGCAGGTTGGTCTTGAACTCATGGCTAGTCCCCTACCTCAGCCTCCTGAGTGCAGGGATTATATAATTAGAAATTTTTAAAGAAAATACTGTGGTAGGTATGTGGCTCCATAGCACTCAATGATAAGCTTCTAATCTAAGTTGTTTTAGTGTTTCTAAGCAGAATGTTTGCCTGATAAACTGTGAATAATGAGTTAAACTGACATGGAGCAATAGGCTTTCAAGGGAAAATAAATTATCACCACTTCATGAATAAAGAAACAGGGCTATGCAGGTTGATTAGCTTAGGTTTACATTAATAAGATTAAATAATTGCTCTAATATCATACTTCAAGTGTGATTATGACCAAATGACCTAAATCTTTTTTAGAATATGTGCTGCCAAAGTGAGCATCTATCTAAATCAATATAGAATATTTGGAATTGTACAAAAGCAGTATATTGAATTTGCAAAATGTAAAAATGTTATTACTATCATTAAAATAATTTCTTAAAATCTAGAATTTGAATGATGCAATAATATTTGTTTTCATGAAAAGTTAAATGAATCTTTCCCTTTCTTTTCAAAAGGCATCATGTATATGTTTACACTTTAATGAAAACTGAAAAATATAACTGCTATAATCTACATCTTGCTAATTCATTAATATGAATTCTTTCTATTTTTAAAGTGTGAGATACCTGAAATAAATATGCCTTTGCCAAAAAATCCATTTTCATGTGTGGATAACCAATAGTTGCAAGGAAGAGGTTGGTAGAGCTTTGTAAGGCAAAAGATATTTAGGCCACACAACTATTCACATTAAGTATTAGGATTTTGGTATGGCAAGACCATAGACTATAAAGGAGGAATGACATAAATAAAGGGCTATAGATCAAAGTAGAGCCCCTTTGGATCACAAAAAATGTTTGGGTTATTAAATAAATCATTGCCTCAATATGCATGAGTTTCATAAGTAATAACATTAAACCAGTTTCCAAAAACAACTAAAATATTTGCCAAAAACTCGAAAGCAACAAGTATGACTTACTGTCTTTTCTAGGCTGAGTTTCACTTAAAGGTCCATTATTATTGAAAGCTTGGTCTCCAATTGTGATATTAGAAAGAGTTATAGACTCCTTAAGACATGGGGCTAAGCGGAAGCTTAGGTCATTGGAAGCATGATCTCCTAGGGCAGTTCTTGTGCAATACCTTGGGAATTCTGCCCAAGGTATTGTTATAGACCCTTGAGCTGGTCTCCACCCTCCTCTCTCCTTGTGGTTCAAATATAAATATTTGCTTGCTCCTGCACATGCTCCCACAATTTCTGTGTGTACCATTAGGTGATGAAGCCAAAGGATCCCCTCCTTACAAACACCATGACAGCCGTTTGGGCAGTATACCTCCCACACTGCGAACCAACTCCACTTTACAAGTAGTCTGTGTCAATGCAATGCTAACAAACTGTGTATTATCACTCTACTGATTTCCAAAAGTAGAAATATTATTAAGAAATGAAGTGTGCATTCAATCGAAGAGACATTTTCTTCATTTATTTTTTCATTCTGCCATTAAGGTAGCTGTCAGTGTCCTTGTCTTTCCAGAGGTACTTAGTTTGTGGGTCAACATTTGGAAACCATTGCTGCAGAATCATTGTTATTTGTAGTGCAGAAGGAGGGATGCAGAACTTCCGGATGGCTGATTGTCATAAAATACAGAGTTAAGTGAAGGCATTGATGCTGATATTGATGAGTAAAGTATAGCCTGGAAAAAACTCCTTGGTGATACTAGTAAAAAGGAAAACTTGGGTAACTATCACGATTTCTTTTTGTATTTTATTGAGTGTATTAAAATAAAGAAAACACATCTGCCAAGCCATCATCAGTGCAGTAAAACTAGTATTTATTACTTCAAACAATGTATGAGTAAGTGAATTGCTACTTGCTGAAAATTATTAGTTATATCCTCAAAACCATATGAAAGAAAAATAGGACAATGAGAGAGAAAGCAGGCACAATTGAAAAACTAGAGAAATAAAAGATGATTCTTTAAGTATAGCAGATAATCAATTAAACAGGAATAAAGATTAACCAAGAAAGAAAAAAAATAAAGCACAAATTTTAAGGAACAACAAAGAAAAAGAGATGCACTCTGCAAATCATACAGGCATGAAATATTATATGAGAATCTATAAACAATTTTCTAGTAACATGAAAATTTTAAAACATGATAAAATTCATGGAATATCACAGAAATAAAATATTATGGGAAGAAAGCTGAACCTCCTTACCTCATCTGTAGTGAAACTACTCAAAATGAAACAACTTCACAGACACACACATACATGCACGCACCCATGCGCACACACACTCACAGAGTCCAGGACCAGGTCAACTGGTGAATTAATGGATGAGGTCTTGTATACTTTTAAGAATGAATAATACAAATGATCCATTCTTTTGAATAGAAGTTGAAAACTTCTTCCCAGCATATTTTATAGGCTAACACAACTCTGACACCAAAGGTCAGCAGGCACATTAGAAGAATGGAGAATTAAAGATTACTCTCACTTGTGAGAATATATCCAGAAAACACATTATTGACAAATTAAATCAAATAACCTATAATGAGATTAATGCAAATGAATAAGTATAGTATGTATCAGAAATATTAGCTTATTTTGGCATCAAAATATTAACAAATACCTTTGACCATATTATCAGCATAATTAAATAGATCATCTTATTATATATTTTAAATGGACCCTATAATATCAAACATTAAAAGTACTGGATATAACGGAACTTTCTAAATGTGGTAAACAGTGTCTAAAAACTTACATATAGAATTGTAATGGGGAGGGCCAGAGCTATAGTTCAGTGGCACCTGCCAGGCAAGTGTAAAGTTGTGAGTTCAATTCCCTGTACAAAAAAAAATAATAGGGAAAGTGTCACAGTTTTCCTCTGTATTCAACAATAACACAAAGTCATCCACCATCTCTACTTTTATTAATAGACACAGAAAAACAACAAATATACACATGACACAATAAGGCTTTTAATTAATTTGCAAATGATACAATCATGTCTATATAAATCCAGAAGAATATATGAACAGTTCATACATAAATTTATGTAAGTTACTAGATTCAAAGAAAGTATATAATAACTACATGAATTTTTAATATATTAGCAACATACAATCCATATAAAATTTATAATAACATCAGCAATGATTCTGCAACATTTAAGAATAAATCTTTGTCCAAACTTTAGCCTACATTTTCTGTCTTTGTGTTTCTGAGTGAAAGTAAAGTTTTGGGCTACATATAAAATGTATTATGAGTGAGTATATACATGTAGCAAAACAGTCTTTATTTTTATTTTTAATTTTTTTATTTTAAAGAGAATAAAACAAAACAAAATAAAACAAAACAAAGCAGATCAGAAAAGAACAATGAAAGCAATACAGGACTTCATATAGGACTTAAAAACAAGACAACAGGAACTCAACAGTGGCTACCATAGTGTCTCTTGTTTTTTCGAAATAGTTGTTCATACCTTCACACATAATAAATTCAAACAAAACAAAATAGTATAAAACAAATCAAAACCGAAGAATAAAAGCATTATAGGTTTTCAAAACTAGACAATGGGAAATCAACAATGGCGACCATAATGCCTCTTGTTTTCTTCAAAACAGCTATCCATACCATCTCACATATTGCTGTCAAATAACAGAAA